>JABUQX010110932.1:10000-25000 GCA_015478945.1 Trachelipus rathkii
TCATCAGATAGATTATTGGAAAATAAATTCAGGGCCTGGAATCCACACCAGATAGTGTATGGAATAATCATTATTATTATTATTATTATTATTATTATTATTATTATTATTATTATTATTATTATTATTATTATTATTATTATTATTATTATTAAACGTTGTATTGATAATTATATATAACTGTAGTTCAATTAGGTTAAAATATATGTTTGTAGCATTCAAAAATAATTTATATTTTAAAATGAGTTATGGTAATTGTTCATGTTGGAAAGTAATGTGAGGCTAGTGTAATGTGGAAAGATAAAGATAAATTAAAAGTTAATGGTCCTTATTTTAAGGACTTTAGTTAACAGAAAGAACTAATGAACCTGTTTACACAAAATAAAACATAGTTTCACATGCTTCAAGTTTTATAACTCATTTTAAAATAGTTTGGAATATATGATTCATTTTAGAAAAATATTAGTTAAAAAAATTACAAATAGTTTTAAGAAGTTTATTAACTATATAATATGTTTTGGCATTA
Organism: Trachelipus rathkii; assembly: GCA_015478945.1. Classification (NCBI taxonomy): domain Eukaryota; kingdom Metazoa; phylum Arthropoda; class Malacostraca; order Isopoda; family Trachelipodidae; genus Trachelipus; species Trachelipus rathkii. The sequence continues at coordinate 10,527 of JABUQX010110932.1, forward strand.
TTGTTTGATATATGGTTTTTATTTTAGGTATCAGTTCCATATGGTTCGCTCATTTGCTTCTCTTCCAACCTTCGAAGTGCCACAGGTGATGTGGGAATCTGGAAAAGTGATAGCGTTTCCTTAGAAATAGATGCATCATCAGGTGTTGGCATTGCACATCAAGTTGGCAAAGCCTTAGTGTCATATCATGTGCCTGGACCCATTGTGATTACAACAGAACTTTACATTGTTCCTATTAAAAAAATTTTTGTTCATTCTCCAACAGAGATTTTATCAAACATCAAAAAAGAAAATGGAACATTCATTCGAGTTACATTTGAAAGCAGTGAAGAGAGCATTTATACCAAGGATTGTTCCCCTTATTCGGCTTCAACACCAAATATTCCTTTCACTTGTCTTTTACTATTTGAATCAGGACATCTTGGTATTAGTGCCAAGGAGGTGTTTCAGGCAAATGCTGCCTACATCCCAGGAGAAGGTTTTGGTTGTGTTTTGGAAAGCTCATTTGACTCCGATGTATCTTTTGCCACAGCTGAAGTAAAACTTAAATTGGGAGCATCAGTAATTAAGGCCGGGCTTCAGGAAGATGTTGAAACATCATTGCTTGAAATTCCTTTTATTCCTTCTGCTGTATTAGAAAAAGATAATATTGTAGTGACAGATATTGATCAAGTTGTGGCTGTAACATTATATGGGAATTCAGAATTACTTTCAAGCTTTACAGTAGGTTATTATTATTATTATTATTATTATTATTATTATTATTATTATTATTATTATTATTATTATTATTATTATTATTATTATTATTATTATTATTAATCATCATCTTCCTCCTTATTGGAGGTGAGGTGCGCAACTTACAACGGAAACAGAAAAGTTAGTAGAAGAACATGACGTAAGTCGAAAGGAAAGCCCCCACCATTCCCTCATACCCTTAAGTGAGAGCCCGTCGTAGTAAAAAAAATCCATCTTAGGGCTTTACAAAACCTAGTCCTTTTGTATTCACCAAGGATTTATTTGCATCAGCCACCTTCCTAATATTCACAACTTTTCTACTATAATCTGCATCATCCGTTCTCTTTTCATCCAATTATCATCATCATCATCCACCTTCTTTTCCCAGACTGGGGGTAAGGTGCGTCACATGCACTGGAAACAGAAAAGTTGTAGAAGAATATCATAAGTCGAAAAGAAAGCTCAGCCTTACCCTTAAGTGAGAACTCGTTGCAGTCAGAGAATTCCACCATAGGGCTTCACGGGACTGCGACGGACCCTCACTATGGCATCTCATCAACGTAGTGTTCATCTCTTGGCCCAGGTGAGCCACAACCATACCCCCCCCCCTCACAAAACCCCGCCATTCACTCCTATTATGCACCTTTCTTCTCGCCTCTGCTAAACTCGCATTCCTCTCCTCCAGGCATTCCTTTACCGACTCAATCCACTTTTTCTTCGGTTTCCCAGCCGGTTGATTCCCAGCACACACTCCATTATATAACTGACTATCATCTTTCCTTTTTATATGACCAAACCATCTCAATGTACTTTCATTTATTCTCTCATTTACTCCTCTCTTCACACCACACAACTCCCTAATGCATTCATTTCTAATTTTATCAATTCTCACACCTAACACTCCACTAAGATTGTCCATCTGAACACATTGTACCTTAGATCTATACCTCTTATTCCAGACAATAGTTTTATAATTATACATTAACACAGGTAACAACATACCCTTTTGTAAGACAGTAGCGTGCTCGAGACTTAGTCCCTTTTCCTCTCAATGTATAGCCTAATTATTTATAGTCAGATACTTGCTCCAATCCCTCACCATCTAATATGAATTTACACCGGGGACTCTCTTCACTCATTATATCATAACCTTACTATTATCTATATTTACTTTCAAACCCCTCCTTTTACACACCCTAGCAAACTCATCTAACAATCCTTTCAAACTTTCTTCAGATTCGCCACACAAAATCAAATCATCAGCGTACAATAAGCAGGGTACCCACCACTCTCTTCCATTCTCCATCAGTCTAGCACCTTCCCCTACCTCCAATTCTTTCATCACCCCATCCATATTCAAATTAATTGGCCAAGGAGACATTACACATCCCTGCCTCACTCCACTAATAATATTAAACCATTCACTTTCCACTCCATTTATTCTTACACACGCCTCGCTATCTCTACATACATATTTTTAATTCTGTTCAGAAGTTTATCTCAAACACCATATGTCACTAACACCTGCCACAGAACTTAATTGTCATACGCCTGTTGCAAGTCCAAAAAACCTAAATACAATTTATTCTTCCTCATTTTCTCAATAATTTGTTTCGTTGTGAAGATATGATCTACACATCCTCCAACACTTCTAAATGCAAATTGTTCTTCGGTAATCAGTGACTCGACGCACTCTTTCATCCAAAATACAAGCATATATCTTCCCTACAACACTTAAACTAATTCCGTTGTAATTTTTATTTCTCCTATAATCCCTACAGTTCCTGCAGTTTCCCTTATTTTCCTTACTTATGTAGTGGTACTGCTACTACTGCTCTCCAATCTTTCGAACTATACCATCCACAAACGCTTTATTACACAACGTCAATTCCCAGTCAATCACAATCTCGCTTCTATTCTTGATCATTTTACCAGTAATTCCACCTATACCTGCTGATTTACCCTTCTTCGACTTTCCCATTCTACTTTTTACCTCCTCCCTAATAATTACATCATACCCAAAATACCTAATTCTTCTTGCACCATCAAACCCACACGCACATTCACCTCTTCATCTCTGCCAATGTTATACAGATTGGCAAAGTGTTCCCTCTGCACTCCCCTCACATCCATTTCATCAGTCACGAAATTGCCATCCCTGTTCATTATTCTGTGAAGATTCCCCTATTCTTTCTTAACTTGTACTTTCTCCAACAGGCTTCCTAATTCCCTTTTGTATGTCCCCATTCATCCTCTCTACAAACTGTTTATTTATCTATTTTTTTTCTTTCTCCTACGTGTGCAACTTAGTCTTCCTTTTTTTTCCTCCTTATATATTTCCATACGCCTTTCTTTTGAGAACTTTTAATCTCTTGCTTCACCTTTTCATTCCATCACTCACTGTTGACATTCTTTCTTCCTACCTTAGCACATTCACATTCTTCTCTTGCACTACTGACAAAGCTATCCTTTGTTTGCGTCCAGAGTTCATAAATCTGTTTCACATTCAGCTATTATTCTGTAAGTGCTCCTCACACACTTTTCCTTATAACCTTCCTTCACCTTCAACTTTCTCACTCTTTACTAATAATCTCATCCCCAAAATACTTCGCTCCACTTTAACGATTAACTTAACATAAACAACATAATTATCTGATATTATCATCCCCAACCCCGTCACTGATTAATATCCCATCACAATATTGATAAAATCTCAAAATCACAAAATCATTTATAATTATTATTATTCATTAGTATCATTACGAATAGTATTCTTCTTCATATATATTGTATTATTATTATTCATTTATTATTAAGAAATTCGGATGTAACCTCTCCTTTTGTATTAAGATTCGATTCTTTAGGTCCTATAATACCTATATACTTTTCCATTATTTTTATTAACTGACAATTTTGTCCTACTTTATAATACAAATTACCTTTGCTATTATTTTAGAAAAACGGATAATTTTCATTTTTATAATACAATACTTTCTTTTTCAAGAGAGAATTTTTTTTCAGATTTCTCTACTATTTAATATTTTTTATCATTTTATAGTACTATACTTTTTTCCTTATTTCATCATTCTACGCTCTCGACTATTGATATCGCACTGGATAACATCTGATGTGCTAGAGCTTTGATCCTACCGAAAGCTTATCTGGTCGATATGAAATCTAAACTGCAGCTTGATCAGGCATTACAGGTTCCATATTAACCTTATTTGACAGGAGTTCATCCTTAAAATTTTTAAAGCTCACAGTTGAATGTTTATTATTTTTACGTCATAGCATAGGCAAACTCCTTCTGGAATTTGGAATAAAATTTTTCCTGTCTACTTCCTCATATTATAATAGCACTTTGCTACAGGACACAGGATAATGGTGAGCTTCTGATGATGTATAATATCTAAAACGGGTTGCGTAAATTTTAAGTTTTAAATCCTTTTATTTCCTGTTATATCACAAGTCTGAGTTTTTGAAAGAAAATATTCACAAATCAAATAAAAAAAGTTTTAATTTTATCCATTTAATATTTAAACTACTGATTTTAACTGAATTAGATGTTCTCTTACTGATTATTTGCTGTTTTCGAGCATCTCTTATATCAAATTAAGGTTAAATTATATTTAAAAATACTATCTATAATTTTTATCATCTCAGATCGAAGGTAACTTGAGAAAATGAACAGCCACTTTCATATGGCTCCAGAAAGAAGGGATATGAACTTCTTACAGCATGATTCACCTCTACCAAAGCCTACTCTTAGCCATTTCTGCCCTACAGTTACTGTTGTTGTCTTATTTCAGTACAATAACTAATAATTTTACAAATTTTGTTAATCTAATTTATTCCATAAATTCAACTTTACATTATTTAAATCACAAATCCATGATTTGAAATAATTGTTTACAAGTATTATTTATATATATGCTATATTTATATTTCTTATAAGGAATTTTCTTAAAGATGTGCAAAGATATATAGATATATGTATATAATATTACGATATATATATATATTAGTATACTATAATATATCATATATATATAATAATTATACTATATATATATATATAATATATATATTAGATATATAATATATATATATATATATATATATTATAATATAATATATACTATATATATATAAAATATATATATTATATAATATGATCTTATATACTATATATATATATATATATAGTATATCATATATACCTATTTATCATATCAGTATTATCTCTCGCTTCAATTCCAGGATATAAACAACTCAATAATCATTAGTGTACTTTGCCTCCATCACCATCTTTTTCCCAACCCTACTCTCAGGTAAGTAAATCATAATTTTAGTCCAGTAGTAATATTGTAGTATATGATAGTCTTACAAGGAAATTGAGAACTTACATTGCCGTAAGAGTGCGAAAAAAGAATAGAACGTCCAATATTTCCACTTAATATACTATTTATATAATATAATATAGGATTATATACTATAATATTTATATATTCTTTCTTCTTTCTTCACCTCTCTTCTGCCCCAAGACTGGGAGTAGGCTGTAACAAGCATCGGAAAAGTAAAGCAGTAGAAACATGACACACGTCAAAAAGAAAGCCCAGCCGCTTTACGCCCCCTCTGCTACCATTCATGTGAGACTTTCTCACAGATACAGAGAAAATCCCACCCTAGACATCATGCGACCGCGCGGAAAACTACCCCCCCTCACTATTGAAACTCTCATTGTAAGGTTCATCCCCTGGCCCAGCTGGGCCACAACAACCATTCCCCCATACAAAAACCCGCCATTTCTCCTATCCTTCCCCCTCCTTTCTCCACTTCCATTTTCACATTTCTCTCTTCATACTTCCTTCTCACACTCATCCCACTTCTCTTCGGGTCTCCCATCCGTCGTCCCAACGCACTCACCAACTTATACCTCGCTTAACCAACCCCTATCATTCATCCTCTCCACTTATGACCAAACCATCTCACATACTTTCATTTATTCTCTCTTTACCCCTTTCTTCACACCACCACCACCTCTAATACTTTCATTCCTCTCTTTATTCGAAATTTCTTCTCACCACCTAGGACCACCCCCTAAGATTGTCCATCCTGAACACTTTTAACTTCTAGATCTATACTTCTTATCAGGCCCGTAGCCAGGATACCCCTTTCTTCATAACACATAACTCTCTAATGTAAGACCCCTAGCACACTCAAGATTTAGTCCTTGCATCTCACCAACATTTAATCTGCACCACCACCTCTCTTGCCCATTCACCAACTGTTCCTTCTCTACACTCTGCCATCGTCCCGTCCCTTCTTCATCCTAACAATATACCCTAAATTTAAACCAGACACTTGTATCTAGCTGACACCTCACCACTTAACAATCAACTTTCCACTGAGACTGTGGGTTAATTTGAAAGTCATTCACCTTGTACTTTCAAAGCAAGGTTACTTTCAAAGCCATTCCTTATTACAAATGCTCACCGACGTTTTAAAGCATCTCGTAATCCTTTAGCTTTCAGATTCCGCACACAACAGAACCAAATCATCCCATATAAATATGTCTAAGGGCACCCCCTCCACTCAACTCATTCTTCCACCATTCTCCAACACCGATTCCTCCTAGCCAGTCGGCCCACCTCACAAATCTTTCATAACCCCCATCCATATACAAATGACAACCAAGGAGACATAAACACAACCCCTGTTCTTTACTCTATTATCCTTCCAACACCACTTTTTGGACCTTATCATTCTCCTATCACTCACCCGCACGTGAATCCACCTTTGATCAATATTCTTATTTGTCGCACATTATTATTCTTCTTCCATTAATTATTACTCTTTCCTACCCCACCAACCTACCCATATACACTAACACCATGCGCGCATTTAAAACAGTCTTTCACCTATAACATTCTCATACGTCCTCTTACAAAATCACATAAACCTAAATTAATTTTCTGCAGAGTCTGAAAAGAAATCAAACTTTTGATTGAAATCCTTTTGATCCAATCATCCTCCATCCACCCAAAAACCACCTTGTGCTCACCACCATTTTATAACTCGACATAATATTACAGATATCTATATATATAATCAGTAATAATATATATATCGTATTATATATACCTCTTATATTCATCCTAACTCTTGCACTATAATTATATCTATATATATTATATAATATATAATCTATATATCCTTTTATTCGCAAAACTACCTCAGTTCCCAAGAATGGGAGTAAAGTGTGTGACGAGCATCGGAAAAGAAAAAGCAGAAGAAGAAACATGACGCAAGTCCAAAAGAAATCCCAGCCTTACGCCCCCCTCTAGTACCATTAATAAATTAATATATATATATATAATATAATAATATATAGAATAATATATTATATATAATTAATAATAATAACTATATACTTATATACATATTTTATATATACATATTATATACTATATATTATATATATTATAATAATATATCAGTAGAGTAGCCTCGCTACCGCAGCATGAAAAACCTCTTCATAGTTCACTATTACCGACATTTAACACATCGATAACAACCTACCCTCCATCTTCAGACCCTAGCACCAAGATTTAGTCCCGTTACATTCCACTAAAGATTACATATGCCAGCACCTTCTACCATCACAACTTCCTACTACATGCATTATCCGTTCGGTTTCATCCAATACATATATCCTAAATTTTATTAAACATCCATCAATATCTACTTCACACTCCACCATAACTTCCACACCGAGAACGTCCTCACTCACAACCTTAGCCTTACTCTTATCTATTTACTTTCAAAACTCCTCCTTTTACACACACCCTGCCAAATCCCTCTACCAATCCTCTCAATGACTCTCTTCAGATTCCGCCAACAAACCCAAATCATCCGTCACATATAGTAGGGCCCCTCCACTCACTATCTCATACAATATAATATAAATCATATATAATATACTAAGTAATAATACTAGCTATAATATTATTACTATACTAGCCTATATTATCTATACTAAATACTAATATACTAACTATATATCTATACCTATATTATATATTATATATATATATAATATAATTAGCATGGGCCGATATCCGGCACAACTATCGTATCCGGCCTATCCGGCAAGGTTTGACTACTCTATCGCCCGAATATCATTGTTATCAAAGGCCGGATACCGATATTACTTCCCTAGTATGTTCTTCCTCGTTTGTGGAAATCTTCAAAAAATTTGAAAAATTCTATATAATATAAATAATATATATTATTTATATATTATATAAATATAATTATAAAATAATATTAATAATATATAATATATATAACAACTTGTTTAGCACTTCATTGTGGTATCATGCTATCTATATTACTTTCATCTCGCTTCATTATATGTTTTTACCTTGTACAATACATTTTATCTAAATTGGTGTGACATCTTTTATAAATAATATCATTTATACCTAACTTAAGAAATTTGTATAATAAGAAAAAGAATAAAAAATGTTATTTTATTTTTTATTCATGCATCTAAGCCTTTCAGTTCTTTTAACTTATTACTTCACTTTACAAAGATTTAATAAAATAGCGACATTGCACAAAAATACATATTTTCGGGTTGCTGACCAAGGTAAATCATGCGCCAACGTGTAAAAGATTGGTGGAATAAATTTGGCATTCCACGAAATTCACCCAATTTTTTTGAAGTCCTAATATGCGAATGATATAGACATTTCCGCTAACTCAATTCCCGTCAACATTTTTCAAAATTATCGCAATCGCAATTCCGCAATCTTTTTGGTAGTCCACAATTGCGGAATTGCGGACTAAATTGCAGCCAAACGGCCACCTCTATAATACTATATAATATTTATATATATATACATATATATATATATAATATTGTATATATATAATATATATATATATACATAATAACATAAATATATATATATAAATATTATTATATATATAATAATTAATATATATATATAATTACCTATAATATAACAGAAAAGGTGTTCTCATGAGTATACAGCGTGTATCATCCAACGAGTTATAAGTCATGAAAATGTCATAAATATAATGTTCATATTAAATCATAAGGAGGATGGAGTTACGTGTTGTCTGCCGCACGCCGCAATACGGAAACCGCGCACAATCCATGCGAATAGTCGAATGGATCAAATACTTCTTTTATGTTCTGTGAAAATGCGTCATAAAAGAATGATGTGGGCCTTCCTCTCGACATATTGTACGGATTGTTCGTATTCCCACGCAAGGTATACCCATAAACAAACAAACGTCCTCCGTAACATCATTTGCCTAACAAAAGCCAAACGGTGTCAATAGAAATGATTATTGCTTCAATACAATAGTTATTTCGAATCAGTATTTTAAAATATATCGATACAGCTACAAATAAACAAATTTAAAATACCTAATGCATCCCTCTATAGATACATATATGTAAGCCTAATAATAATACCTCCATCGTGAATGTAAACCAACAACACTCATATGAGCTCACTTGTCCAAACCTACAATTCATGCTACATAAAGTCTGTAGCTGAAACGCTCCATAACTTCAGATGGCTTGTTAGTCAGAGCCCATACATTTGGAACACAATCCCACGAGTGCACATATGCGCAGACAAAAAGCATGACAGTTTGGGTGTTACCATTACGCTAAACCAGAACCATGCTTCATTAGAGTCTGACAAATATTCTACGGAAACGTTAATCACATCGACGACGGCCGCCAGCCACATGCATTCCAATAGGTTCAACAGACGTCTTCAAGTACAGGGTTGATAGTTCAACCCCTCATCACATACGAGGGTCGTGTCCTACATTTGAACGCCCGACTGGACCGCTTCCGCGATACACCTCGATGACTAAAATCCAACGTCCTCTATTACGGCCAGGCCACGTTAGGTCTTTCGTGAATATCGAAGGAATACCATATCGACGGATCGGTTACATACAACATGTCATCCATATCATACGAACCACCATATATTTTGGTGCATGTTGCATCGTGCAAACCAAAAAGGCCCGGGATTCCTGGTCTTACAGGATTGCTTTCTAATAATGGAATACGACCTCTATGCGAAGACATCATATCGACCGATAAATCTCGCCTTTACCTACATAACGGTATTATAAAACAGTGGAACTTCAGATCATTTGGGGTCGGAAACAACACCCCAGTATACACATTCACTACATCACCAGTCTCATACTCAGTCAACTTTTGGTTTCGTATACTCAATAGTAGGATTATCAGGCCCTTCACTTCTTACAGACGGAAAATTTGACAGGACACAACCTCCATTTCTTCTCTTCACTGTCCCTGTTACTCCTCAGTGATATACCTGAAGAACACAACGAATAATATATTACCAACATGTCGGTGCCCCAGCACCATATGCAGCCTATAAGTGTCACACCTACCTCGAAGAAACCTTCTGGAAGAATGAGATCCGAACATCCTCAGCCATTTCCATCCTGCGCGTCCACCCACTTAACACCACTGACTACTTTCTGTGGGCGTATCTCCAAAACAGACCGCATTCGTACCGCTCGCTTTATTGACCCAGTTCAAACTCCCCGAGATCTCTCTCGTCCGAAATCACACCACACTCATCCTACCGTAATCAACCCGGCATCACTCACATGGCATGTCAACTTGAATCACCTTGCCGCCAGAGGGGCTGACGCAATGATTCGCGTGCGTGGAAGCTCAAATCAACAACATATAGTACACATACCTTGTACTCTACATAGTCAAACGACCTGATTCGTTTCTTTCTCCTATCTTGCCATGCTCGTGGGATAGACTATCATAGGACTGTAAACTTTATCTATCTACCTCAGTTAACAACATAATTGCCATACATGACGATATTACTAGCTGTCTCCGAATCACATCGGCTTTCCTTCAACCTAGTCAGTTAATCATAATTCACGTCTTCAACAACCATTGTCAAACACTTGAGCGCGATGCGACTCACATGCCGTCAGGAACCTACAACACCGATCAAAAATCTTGCAGAAAGAGCCAATCTCATTCGAAATCAGAGAGAAGATCAAAAATCATATCATCCACGACATTCGCATGTCTGGCGCAGTTCTATGCGCGCCGCGCAGACCCATAACACTATCCCTCTCTTAATGAAACCTCTACATACGAATAACTCGACACTTATATTCCTCACCATATTTTCATAATTTACAACCACTCCCTACCGAGATACACCGCGAATCATATAACTTGAGACACCCTACTATATAATACTATAGTATAAATATATTTACATATTCATTATCCTATATATATTATAATACTATAATATACCTACTATCAAGATATATTAGATATAATTACTGACATACTATTCACCCTACCCCTATAATATATATAAACGACTCGGATTATACGGCGGATATCATATATATATATAATATATAATATATATATAGTGTTGTCTTATAAATAATTGTCTACAAACTAAGAAAGGACTAATACAAACTTATTTAATGTATCCATTAGTGCAAGCTTTTAAAGGCTTGAATTAAGAAATTACATGTATTTAAAGAATCATGTTGCGCAATGTTGTCAAAATGGATACCGCCATTGTCCAGACACAGCTGATAACGCGACCCAAGGGAGTCGCAAACGACACGAAACAGTTTATTGGATGTCGCGAACCAAGTTTGTCTTTCGTTCGAATTTCAATGCATTTAATCGTTCTTCAGTTTTGAAGCGATAAACATCTGTCCATTGAAAGGTTATCCCCTAAAAAGAAGGTTCCATGGCGTGAAAATCTGGGGAACGCGCAGGGTTTCAATCCCATTCTTCCGAATGCCGATGGTAGGTTTGGAAATTGTTGCAGTCGAGGTGAGTTTCTTGTAAGGTCTGCGATGTGGTTTAAGTGGGGAGGTGCTGCCATCTTTGCTGAAAAGTAAATCAACGTCGTATCAACATCTCGTCAATATTTGAACCGACCGGACTCCTGCACTCAAGAGTTAGGTGCTGCCTCCCAGTGACCGCTCCGATATAATAAAAAACGGTCCTATGATGCCCAATGCTGAAATACCACATCACACAGTTATCCCTGGTAAGTTTAAATGGTGTTCAACTTTAACATGGGAATCTTAATGATATTTCAAATGGTGTGTGTAGACTGTAGAGGCTTCAGAATAATTGTGTTGGGCCACTTGAATTGTTGGATCGGTGATCGAAAGAGTGATGATATATATAACAGTGCCTTTGAAGTTGGGGGGTGAAAATGAGAAGGGTAGGAAGGTGATTGATTTTTGTGAGGAGAGAGAAATATGTGCAATGATACATTCTTAGAGCAAAAGAGTGTTCATAAATATACAAGGGTTTGGTATGGGTAGAGATGGTGTCGAAGTGAAAAATATGATTAATTTTGTGTTGGTGACTAAAGAGATTGTGAAATTTGTGATTGAAGTTAAATCAGTGAGGGGGGATGAGAATATCAGATCATTATGCTGCCTTATGTACAAGTTGTTAGGGGCGGGCCATTGGATGGAGAGGAAAGTTAAAAAGGAAGGAAGTGGGGAGAATTATGAGCAAAATTTAAATGAACAAGATTAAAAGGTAAAGTCAATTGAATGTGAGCAAGATGAAACTGAGCAAATCTGGTAAGAATGTCAATAGTGGCCAATGACATGATAAGGTGATGCAAACGGTTAAAAGTAAAAAAAAAAAGATGCGTAGTTAAATATACTAAAAGCCAATGATGAGGTTTCCAAAGAAAGTTGCATGTAAATATATAGGAAGGAAAATATGAAGGTTAAAAGCTGTATACGTAGGTGAAAAAAGTGGGTAAATGAAGAGTTTGGTTGGTGGATTAATGAGGATCTACATGGGAACAGGAAGGTGTTCTGGAAGAAAGAACGAAAGGTTAAGAAAGAGAGTAGGAGGAATCTTCATAACATAATGAACAGGGGTGGTGCTTTCGTGACTGATGAAATGAATGTGAGGAGAGTGTGGAGGGAACACTTCAAGAATCTGCATAACATTGGCCGAGATGAAGAGGTGATAGTGAATTTGTGTGGGTTTGAAAATGAAAAAAGAAGTAAGTATTTTGGGGATGAAGTAATTAGTAGGGAGGAGCTAATGGGTAGAGTGGGAAAGTTGAAGAATGGTTAATCAGCAATGAATCAATTGAATTAAAGACAGTGAATATGATCAATGAATGCAACAAACGTAATAAGGTAATTATAGATAGATTATTTGGTAAACAAAGCGTTTGTTTGAGGGTATATGTTTTCGAAGGATTGGAGGAAAGCAATGAGAGTGTCTTTGTATAAAGGTAAGGGAGTTAAGGAAAACTGTGAAAACTAATGGTGAATTAGTTTAATGGGTGTTGTGGGGAAGATATATGCTGGTAGTATGGTAGAAAAAGTGATCTAGGATGACATGGACTGGGTGATTACGTCGAAGAACAAAGTGGAAATTTAGGAGTGGTAGAGGTGTGGTGGTGTGTGGATCAAATCTATTGTTAATAATTAGAGTAAAATGAGGAGGAAGCAGAGGATCTTTACGTAGGTTTTATGTCTTGCAACAAGAGTACGACAGCATTAATAGAGAAGCTCTGTGGAAGGTGGTAGACTTTTGAATGGAATTAAAAGTATGTGCTTAGATAGTGAAACGTGTGTAATAATAATAAATGGAGTGGAGAGTGAATGGTTAAATATAAATAGGGGAATGAGGCAGGATTGTGCTATGTCTCCATGGCTATTTAAAATATATATGAATGGGGTGATACAGGAGGTATGGATGGCAGGGGATGGTATTAGACTTACATAGAATGGAAATGAGTGTAGGTTGCCTTGCTTATGTATGCAGATGATTTGGTTTTATGTGGTGAATCAGAAGAAAGTTTTAGAGGACTGGTAGAGTGGTTTGACAGGATGTGTAAAAGGAGGTGCTTGTAAGTAAATGTAGACAAAAATAGGGTGATGGTGGTAGGTTTGGAATGATGTTGGATGGTGAGCAATTGGAACCAGTATCTTTATTATTTAGGCTACATGTTGAATGAAAAGGGAGCATATGATGCTCAGTATAGTAGGAAAGTTATGAATGGTGGAAAAGTGACTGGTAAAATTAATTCTTTAGTGAATGCAAGGGGACTAAGTCTTGAGTGTGCTAGAGTTCGGCATGAGGGTATTTTGTTACAGGTATTATTATGCGTATAGTAGTGAAACTATTGTGTGGAATAAGAGGTAGAGATCTAGGATGCAGTTTGTTCATATGGATAATCTTAAGGGCGTGTTAGGTGTGTGAAACAATTGATAAAATAAGGAATGGGGGTTTTAGGGAGCTATGTGGTATGACGAAAGGAGAATTTGAAGAAAAAAATGAGCGTGTCAAGATGGTTTAGCCATTTGGTAAGGATGGCTGAGAGTCAATTGGTTAAGTGGATGTATAGTGGTGAGAGTGTTGGGAAGCGACCGGCAGGGAGACCAAAGAAATACTGGATTGAGTCAGCAAAAGAGTGCCTGAAGGAAAGGAATGTAAATTTGACACAAGTTAGAAGAATGGTTCATAATAGGAATAAGAAGCGGCGCTTTATGAGGCGGCACGGTTGTGAACGCCAGGATCCAGGAGATGAACCCTGACACTCACGATGGGTAATTGTCAAGGTGTGTGAAGCCTCAGGGTGGATTTTTGCCGT
>JABUQX010110932.1:30000-37148 GCA_015478945.1 Trachelipus rathkii
GGGTGCGATATTAAAGAGCGCACAAAGGTGCCTGGTGCGGTGCGGTGGCTGTGGCGGCGCGGTTTGCGGTGCAGTGTGGTGCGCAAAATTCCGGTGCTCGTCAACCCTACAGTCATGCGGAGATAAAAGATTTCGAAACCTGGATTGAATTTTCAACTTCTTTGAAGCTAGTCTAGCAATCAATTTAAAGTCCAAAATAAATATTGGCTTTCGTTTATTTATTTGATAAGTGAGACGATGGAGAATGTCAGGAAAAAGGAAGGGTGGGAGGTGTTCTTTTGAATGGTCATTCGATGTACTCTTGAGGTTAACTTTGAGGTTTATTACAAAAGAGTGGAAATTTAATAAGAATGAGAGACACTACCGAGAGGATTACAAGAGTCAAATTGAGGAGTTAATTGAGAGGAAGATTGGAGCAGATTAAAGGGCATTAATAACAGTAACAAATAGAAGATGGCGATTGGATTCAGAGCCTGAGAAGCCTCATTAAATAAATTTAAATGAAAATGGTAGCATCCACAATGGCCGTTTTAGGGCGACAGGACCAAAAGAAACTCTGGATATAAGAGTTTTGTTCCAGATGTCAATTAAATGTTCGACATATGTTCAGTCTAAAATAGCAAATGGTTCAAACGTACATGCCCCTTAAGGAGGTGAAGAATTCAAGATTTCTGCAAAGAGAGAAAGATCTAAGTGCACATGGCTTTACTGGGAACCGAGTGGTGAGGATCCTGAGATAAGACTTGGGAAAAGATTTAAAGCACTCTCTTAAAATCCCATTATTGATATAGTATCCAAATTTCGAATTTAAAAGGATCTCGGGGCAATTTCATTATTGAGAAACGGGAAGAGAAAAATTTAGAATCAAAAGCAAAGATAGTTGTATACGAAGAGGTAGGGTTGAAGAGACTAAACTAACAAGACACAAGTATGTGACAATTGACCTGGAAGCATAATCTATTGAGATCATTCAGCACTCTTCTTAGTATTAATATACTGAAGACGAGTCATGTGCAAATTATAAAACGTTTCTGAATTTATGAGATGAGTTCAGACAGATAGCATGTCATGTTCACTTTTATGAGGTCGGATAGGTCAAAGGGAGTTTTTAGACTAAAGTGATAATGTCCATAACGTTAAAAAAAAGAAAAAAAATAAAAAAAAAAAAAAAAAAAAAAAAAAAAAAAAGAAAAAAAATGGCAGTGTATAGAGTATTGCACAGACAATCACTAAAAAAAGAGCAGCGTGTTCATCAAGTGATGACAGGCTTCTTTTAGATTGGAACATTGAGTAAAGACTTAAAGGTGGACGGAAGTTGTGATAAAACTTGCTGGGGTTCAGTACATCTTGATTTTGAACTTGATATTTGGGTGAGGTTTAGTGAAAAAGTGGGAAGTGGTTCAAGCTGAGAGGGAAATTTTAGGAAACTCTGCAAAATGTCCAAAATTAATGGGAATATAAGAAAGATTTGTACCGAAGTAAGGATATTTGTGAACCTTGTGCTCAAGGATTCTCTGGCTCCTATTTTGTAATGTATTATAATTTCTTAATATATAGAAGAACAATTAAATGCTATAGAGGTTTTTTTAGGGTTTTATGTCGGTGAGCGAGTTAAAACTGATTGAATAACTTTTCACCAGGTAATCAGCAATAACACCCTAGTGGTTCTTGATAAGAATAAGTAAGTTGGCTACACCGTATGAGTATAGCAGAGATTGTAAACGGTGAATTTAACACGATTCATTAATGAGATTCAAACGACGATTTAAGATCACCTTACAACTCCTACGGGCCAGTAGCAAGTCTTTTATCATTGAAAGGCTTGTCGACTTCATCTCATCATCTCCTCTCTCTCTCATCGTTCCTCCTCTCTCTCCTTCCGTCTCTCTCTCTCTCTATATATATGTATATGTATATTATAATATATATATAATATATATATATAATATATATATATTAGTAGTTAATAATAATTATATGATGAATATATATATATAATATAACTATATATATATAGTATCATACTAGATTACATTTGTATGCTTAACTAAACCTATTTTACGGTGAATAGAGTACTTTAAAATCCTTTCTTTAATTTTCAAGCAATAACAATTCCTTTCCTCAACCTCTTTCTCTTCCTCTCTCTTTGTTTGTTGCAAAAGTTTCCATGCAGTTTATTGGCATTTGAACCACTTCAATAAGGAGATGGAAACCGATGTTTTGTTTTACTGTAGAAGAAAATGGAACATCATTGTTAGCAAAGGACAGCTTTATGTGAGACTCTGAAAACGTAACGTATTCACAGGGACATTGGTACTGAAAGAAAGAAATATTTTGGGATAAACTTCTCGTTGGAATGAAGATTTGTTAGGTAATAATGGATTCTTGCCTATGTAACTTTACTAATAATTATTTTTAGCGGAGTAATTTAAAACGAATTTGTTTTTGGCCTTGTATTTTTATATATATTAATATCATATATATACTTATATATTATATATATATAATATTAAGTATTATATATATTATATATATATATTATATATATATATAGTATATATATATAAGCTGTGTGTGTGTGTGTGTGTGTAGGTGTGTGGTATGGTGTGTAAAGGTAAAGCAGATCAAATCTATGGAGATGCATAGGTAAAGCAGAGAAACCCATGGTACTCTTAAAAATTTTCGAAAATAAGAATTCTGATAAGTTATTTGTGCCTGGCGGATAACAACGTCTATACTCATGAAAATGACGTTATGAGCTTTTGCTTAATCCTGTTCGGTAAAGTCTGAGAGAGAGAGGAGAGAAGAGAGAGAGGAAGAAGAGAAGAGAGAGAGAAGAAGGAAGAGAGAGAGAGAGAGAGAGAAGAGAGAAGAGAGAGAGGAGAGATGAGAGGAGGAGAAGAGAGAGTCGAGAGAGCAGAGAAGGAGCAGAGAGGGGAGAATATTGGGATTCTTAAAGGATGAAACTGGGGTTTTGGAAAGAACACCGAACTGGAGATTCGTTGTAATGGGGTAAGGAATACAAATACTTTCCAAGTTTAGATATATCCTATTCTAATCTTATTTAATGTAACAGAGGATATACGCGGCGACCGAATAATCAATCTGGTTGTTTCAATAAAAGGGTGCCTCCTCACTCAATTTGTGAATGTCTTCTTTACAATACTACTGTTTTTATTTCTTCACTACTCAGCTTCCTCTCGCTAAGTTTGTTTTACACTGCATTATGCATTTACTTGAAAATTTTCCGGATCACATGGCAAACTGTGCAAAGGCATTTACCCTTAAAAAAAACTTGTTAAAATAAAATAAACGTTTCTTTCAAGAAAAAAGAAAATTAATAAGAAAAAGAAATAAAACAAGAAAAAAAAACTTTTAAAAAAAATGGATTTGCACAATGTGTCATGGTTGAGAATAAAAATCAAGACAGGTTTCTTTAATACTCTTTTGTATATATGAAGAGAAGGTGCGGCATAAAGGACTTGAATCACCGATTCGGTGGTCTTTCTTGTGATTCTTCTACAAGAATTTGGCCGGAGACCTCGAGTTCCAGCTGCTCAATGAATCCATGCTTTTTGTTATAAAATCTTTCGTTGTTTAGTAATGAAGAATATGGAATATATTACATTTTGCTTTAATACGACAGATATATTGAAAAGCAGGATAGAAAAAAATACTAGAAGAATAAATTAGAAATTGTTAAGCCGTAAAGCTTAAATTAAGAATTATATTGTACGAGCGATAATTTGAAATTATACCGCCTCATTATATATACTATATATTATATATAATAATATATATATGTATAATATATATACTATAATATATATTATAATATATTAATAATATATATATATATATTATATATACTACAATCTTGAAATTGACAGAGATCTTACAAAGTTGGAATTGCCGATGTGAATTGCCATTATCACTTATATATCATATATATTATTATTATAATTTTATATAATTATTATATTATATATTATAATAGTTATATATATTAATATATATATATTATATATATATATTACTATAAGTATAAGTATATTATATATATATATAGTATTTATATATATATATATATATTGTATCTATAATATGTAATATATATATATTGATATATAATATATATATATGATATATTATATATATATAATATATAATATATTGTATTATCAAATAATAATGTATATATATATAATGATATATATATATATATAATATAATATTTATATTTAATAAAATATATATATAGATATATACATATTACTATATATATAATAATAAATGGTATTATAATTAAATATATATTATATATATATATATATTAAGTAATATATTTATATATATATATTAATTAAGTATTAAACTATATATATATAATATGATATATATATATGATATTATATATTTATATATATGTATAATATATAGTAATATTATTATATATATACTATAGTATATATATATATTATATATATTATTGATATATATATATTATATATATTAATATATATATATTAGTATGATATGAGTATAGTATATATTATAGTGGTATATAATATTATGTAATATTTGTATATCATATATATATGGTATTAGTAAATTAGAGCTATAATATATAGTTATATTAATATATATCGGTTTATAAATATATGATTATAGATAATATATATGTATATATATATATATAATTGATCAATGTGTTCATATGATTATAAAATAAAGAGCATGTATATCTTAACATAAGATCTCTGTTTAAGTGTGAGTAACGAAATGTTTTTTGATGGTTTTTTCTTTGTTAGTTAACAAAAATTGTTGTGATTTTTAATTCATAACTGGTCTTTTGAAATTTGCTCGAAGAATGATTTCGGAATGATTTTACTGGCGAAAGTCCGGATAAAGAGCAAGATTAATCTTTCGCATTGTTGATAGGGAGCGCCATTCTAGTTCCTCCCGTGAAACCCTGCGATAAGTGAACGGAAGAAAGGTTGTTGGCACAGCCTCCCAGATTGCGCCGTAAAACAAAGGAATCGCTCAAATTACAATGCTACATGCCTCTGACACAGTGAATTCGAAGGTTGACGCCAAGCGCGAAATAAAAGGACTAGGATCGTAAGGAAAGGTACAGGATACGAATTGCCCCGACCTATATCAAGAAAGGAGGAGGAGGCCGTTTAACTGTGATGGATAAAATCGAAAATCTGGAATTGTGTTTGGGGGTTTGGTAGAGGCCCTGAGGTAGACCGAGAAGGTGAAGACTAAGAGATTTATTCATTAAAGACTAATAGTATGGATCTAAGCACAGGGGAAGCAGAGGAAGAGAGCAAGATCACAAGAGTGGCTATCATCATGGAAATGGACCTAGGAACTACTACTCTAAAGAAGTGGTAATGCAGGAAACTTTTGTTAGAGGAAAATGAAGAAGAATAATTGCGCTGATACTACGCTGAAGACGGAAAGGATGAGAAGACATGAGGCCCCTTAACACAGTATGCTTGCGTCCGACACCAGGGTAAACTAGTTGAGTGAAGAAGCGGAAAAGTTCAGTGGGACTTCTCGTCCCGCAACAGACGTAAGCAACGCGGAAGAGAAAAGAAAAGGTTATATGATGGAGGGTGAATTGTGCATGTCCATGTTGAGGAACCGCGCCGGTCAGAAGGAAAGGAAGGAGATGAAGAAATACCTGGTGTTGAGGTGGATTCGATCACGGAATCAGGCTGAAGAGAAGTTGATTGGGGGGTGACTGTTTTTGGGTCTGGACTCGTGTCGGAGTACGCGTGATCGGTTTGCGCGTGGGCTATGGGATGCGTACCAACGATCGTATGAACTCTGTTCATGGACTGGTGACTTTTAGCGGACATACTTTTCTTTGGCACAAGCATCGGAAGAGAGCAAGGAAATGTACTGTGGTATAGACGGGGGTGGGATTGGGATCGCAGAGGAGGCTGGCGAATTGTGAGATTACACGTCGGGAGAGGAATAATGTTGCCCGCTTGAATATCGTGACCTGTTATGTCTCACGCTAAGCGTTACGCCACGGCCGGCTAATGTGGTCTTGATGGTGTAACTAAGCTTGACCTGTCGACGATCGGATTGCAATCTAGAATTCTGATTCATGCAGTACACTCGATGGGAGATATGCGTATTGGGTGCTGAATTTGTGTGTAAAAAGAAAAAAACTGGGTAAGAAGAACGCCAAGGAAGTAACAAAAGCAGAGTAGGGAGGATGATTACTGTTGCGGAGCTTCGGACAGATGCCTTTGTGGGCCTGGAGTGGTGTGGTAGGAGGCTGTTTAAAAATTAAGAAAGTGCGCTTACAGTAACAAATCTGAAATTTCCGAACGGATGAGGGAAGGAAGCAATAGAAAGAAAATGTGAAGAAGAGTTTCGGGGAAGGGGTGCTTTAAAAACAAAGTAGAATCGGACGGATCGATGGGCGTGATACGCGAAATGATTAGGAAAAAGGGGGAAAGAATGTGTGTGCGCAGAGGGAGGGAAAAATGAAAGAACCATGAGTGAAATGATGATGGTTTAAGGCGAACAACGGCGAGTAGGGATCCCGAACGGTACTCATTTAAAGAAAGAAGAGAATAGGAATGTTGGGGCGATAAGATGACGAGACCCAACACCACACAACAACGGAACACACATGATGGGAAGCTGAGCGTGAATGAATGTAAATAGACGTAGAGTCGCAAGACCATCGCCGAGGTATGGGAGGATAGTTAATAAACGGTTGTGGTGCGCATATAAAGAACGTATGGGACTTACAAAGAAACAAAACATACGCTCCACGAGTAGTCTGTCGAGTGTTCGTTTGAAAAAACTGAATGTCTTGCTTTATGTTGTTCATAACTAACTTCGTCTTTTTCGTTAACAAATTACAGTTGCCGATTTTTTTTTTTTCCTCCTAATCGGCGGAATTTCCTGATCACAATCATTGTAGTTTTTCAAAGGTTACAGCGAACAACACACTTCATTATCCCAACAGAACAAAGAAAGCAAAGAAAGCTCTGGAAAGGTTCTGCGGGCCTCCCCTAGAGTCGGGAAGGATAAGACTTTCTTGGCCCTTGAAATCGCTCGAGATAGATGGGTGGAAGATGCAGTATTGGTGCTACTCGCCTCGTCTTTGCCATTTT
>JABUQX010110933.1:0-25000 GCA_015478945.1 Trachelipus rathkii
CTCACAAGTAGTTGCAACATCATATACTATTTTTCCTTACATCATTCAAAATAAAACATCTAATGCTATATATTCCCACAATTGTAACTTCCCCATGTGACCCAAACCTACGGTGAATCACTAACGCCATCCCTACCGTTCCAACCACAGAAAACACCCCGGTACATACAAATCCTCTTCTCTTACTTTCCGAATATAATACACCACATTCGTACATACAACAACCTTTTTCGCAAATACCCTAAAATTCTCTATCAACTGGTCCCACCTACACACTTCCTTACCTGACAAAATACATTTTCTCAGTTCACAGACCATAGGACATTCCTCTTGCATTACCTCAATATCTTTCATGCCTTAACAGTTCTTCATCCCCACACCAAACTCTCACCATGCCAACAAAATCAACAAACACAACATTCTCCTTCTGCATTCTAACAATCTCACGACTTCCTTTCAACAACCTTTCATTCCCTACATCTACGGACAACCTATTCACCCTCAAAAAGTCAATCCCAAACAAAAAACAATACGGCATTCGCTTCTCGTCCAACACAACAAACCTATGTTCCACTTCCCCTAGCGTTCCTATTTCTACCTTGAACAAAACCTCTTCAAAAGCAACAAAATCACCTGACCCAATCCCTTTGATCTTCACATTTGTACTCCTCCTCTCTATCTGCCACGTTACTTGCTCAATTTCTCGTACCACAGATGCATTCACTAAAAGAAATCTGAGCCCAGTATCAATCAGTCCACAATTACAAAATACTCTCCCATTCATCTGCACTTTCACCTCCATTCTTCCACTTATCCCATTTGATCGCCATACATTGATCTCTTTCGATTTCCCCTGGACAAACCATTTTCACATCCTCATCACCCTCAAACAGACACTCCTCCAACTCTGTATTTTCCAAAACATACTTCCTATCATAACTCTTTTTCTCGATTACCCAATTATAGTGTACCCCACTCAAACACTGTAAATGAAAGCTCACCCACTTTTGCACCACTTACAACCTCACTCCTATACAAAACTGGTCTCTCTCCACCATAATGCACACATACAACTATCCTAAACAACTTACTCACAACAATCAATACCTCTTGCACCGGAAGCACACCTACATTACACATAGCCTTTAACTCCTTCATAAAAGATTTCACCTTCCTAATCCCTATCTGCTCGGGTTTCTTACACACCTCAGTCATAACTTCCCTCCGCAATTCTTCCATACTCTCAGGCACTCTCGAAACCAATCCTATCTCTAGCTAAGTCCTGTAACCCGTACAACACACTTTCAAACATTGAATCCCCCCCACCCTGACTTTCTTTTCCCTTCATCAATCCCTTAGTAAATAATCCGTATCTATCACTACCTTTTCACTCATACTCTCACTCCAGGCATTCCGACATCAAATCAGCAATCTCATTCCTTTCACCCGGACATACTCAACCACATAGTCAAATCACTCAAATCTTTTCCAACAAGTCCTTGCCAAGACCGACTTATCAAACTTATCCTTCATTCTCTCAAATACACCACAAGGTTTGGTGATCCGTTTCGCACAATGAAACTTTTAATTCCATACAGAAGCCGGACGCAATGATTTCAAACAAAAACCTCAAAGCAGCCAACTCTCTTTCAATCGTAGAATACTTCCGCTCTGTCATACTAAACGCTTTCGAAACATACGCAATCACTCGTTTTCTTTCTATCCCATCAATCACTTGTTCTTGCATCAAACAACCCCCCATACAATACCCACTTGCATCCGTATAAACTTCCAAAGGTTTTGCATTCTCACTATAATCCGGATAGGCCAGCTCACCTTCGCGACTTCCGCTTTCAACTTTTCAAACGCTTCATCGATTCTATCATTTCCATTCATGATCGACTCTCTTTTTCCCAGTCCATCAGGTCAATGGTTTCATCAACTCCCGAACAATCTTCATTAAATTTCCTTCCAAACTCTACCAAACCTAAAAATCCTCTCAACTCTCTAACATTCCTCGGCTTTGGAAACTGCCGAACTTTCTCAATAAACTTTTCCGCTTTCTTTAAACCAGTCGCACACACCTTGTGTCCCAAGAATTCAACCTCCTCCGCAAACCACTCACATTTTTCGACTTTCACTTTTATCCCTATCTCCTCTAACTTTTTCAACACATCATTCACCAACTTCAAATGCTCAGAGAAAGATTCATTCATCACTAGTATGTCATCTATAAACACCATCACATTTTTACTGGAAATCATTCATGACCACATTCATCGCCCTCTAAAACGCCGCTGGAGCATTGGCTAACCCAAAGCTCAAATTCCTAAACTGATTAATGCCGCTTTGCAGTCGAAAAGGCAGTCACACACCTACTATCCTCTCCACTGGCATCTGATAATACCCACCCACCAGATCCATTTTCGTAAAAATTCATTCCATACATACTATACACGCACTCTGAAACTACACACATAGGAACTATCTTTCACAGTCTTTTCATTCACCTTACGATAATCAATACACAACTCAAACGGTCCATCAGGTTTTCCGCATAGGCACAATCGGACTATTCCAAGGACTCTCACTTTCTTCTCAATACACCTATTCGCTCTAACTCTCACACTGCTCTTCAATCTCATTCGCAACGGGCCCCAGCCACCCGGGGGGGGAAAGTGCCCGAGGACGCTGAATATATTGGGGGTCATCCTGCTCTTCACTATGCGAAACGCAGGCAATTTCGCATCCCCAAAATCATCATCGCCCTGACTCAGCGCCTTCCTCCTTTCCCATAACATTCGTAAAACCTTTTGTCTTCTTACTTCATTCAAACCTTCCGATAATTTTACTTTACCATTTCATTTCATCATACACCCAATTCTTTTTCTTCTCAATATCACCAGCAAACACACAGCATTCATTCTCTCTCGAATTCTCTTATACAAAAACAGAATACAAAACTACCAACTACATCACCAAACCTTATACCTCTCACTCTCTTCTTTTTCACATCAGGCACCTTCTGCATACATACCCTAGGATTATTCAAATCTATTATACCATCAAAGACATGAGCAACCCTTTTCACCCTATACCTTGCATCATAACCATCCAACCAGAAACATGCTATTCTGGTTTTCATCCACACACACATTCGTATTCCAACCTACTTTCACACTTACTACTTCGTCCGTTTTCAAAGACCTATCCTCTAAAGCAAACACCTTCACGCCTTTAACCAATTTCACATCTACCTTCCCTAAATCATTCACATTTTTACATCTGACATTTTTCCATCCTTATTCACCTCTTCTCTATCATCCTCGATCAGATTGAATAAATTATCCCATTCGCACTCAAAAATTATACCCATAACACATCCATACTTTTCGTTTCCACTATTCAATCACATAAACTTTACTCTCCTCCATGCCCTATTCCTCCTAATTTAACACTCTCTCTAAATTTAACTTCCACCGGGTACCAACACATTACTAATTCCTTTAATATACCGCCTTACCGATTCTTCTGATCTTCCCTTTATTTCACCCTATCATATGCTCCTTTTGTACACAACACTAACCTATACACCCAGTATCAATCCAAAGCAGAACCTCAAAATACCTCCACAATAAACCTTAATACTCATACATTCATTCACAGGACCAACTGAAAAAACACATCGAACACTTTTACTTCCCCTATCTGTGACAACCTAATCTCACCTGAGGGTTCACAACTGCAACCTCAAGGCAACGCCGTCCCGGAGTGTTAATTCTTACTTGATTATTGACCATATTCAACCCTGCCTCACTCACATTTACCTTCCTATTCATACCAACAGCCTGACACTAACCGGTTGGACCGGACCACTAACACCAGTACCAAGACCTAGCACACCAGGATTAATCTGACCTGTCCCTCCTGGTTGCCTCACACTCCAACACATTCCAGCCACATGCCCTATTTTTCCACATGTCGTACAAGTATTTCTAGGGGACCTACACATTCTAGAAAAATGCCCCTCGATACCACAGTTCCCACATACCGGTTGTCTCGCTCTTACACCCTGTGGACAATCACGCACCCAATGATCCACACCTCCGCATCTCCTACACCCAGTCCTTTGCGGGTCCGTACAATTCATGGCCAAATGACCCACTTGCCCACAGCTAAAACAAGCACCAGTTGCCCATCTACATTCCGAAATCATATGACCCATCTTCCCACAACGAAAGCACTTCACATCCCTATTCGCACTCACATTTTCTTGGTTTCCACGACCTCTAATCCCTTGACCCTGATTATACCTTTGACCTTGGTTATAACCATCATTCCCTCTCACATTCACATTTCCACCAACTTGACGACCAGCAGCAAAATTACCCACACCTCCTGCATTCACCTGTCTTTCATCATCTCCAAAACCACCGTAAAAATCTTCCAAAAACTTCACCATTACTTCGTAGGGGTTTGCTTTCAAGGCGTCTCTATACGATCTATACTGAGGGGGTGGTGAAACCCTTTCATTCGCCGCAAACCTTTCCCTACCACTGTACACCTCACGTCGTTCATTCTCCTCTCGCTCGCCTTCAAACTCCCTATCTTCTACAATTTCCAAAACATCTTCCCAAGTCAATCGTTCTCCCGCCCATCTCATTTTCTCTTTCCTTCGCAAATTCACATATTCTGCCACCGAGGTCGTAACCGTCTCCAAACTTCTTTCAACAATCTCTTATTCCCGTCCACATCATCATCCCCAAACTTCTTTCTCGCCAAGGTTTCCAATCGATGCGCATACATATCAATTCTTTCACTCTTTCCACGCCTAGCTTTATCAAAATCATTCACCTTTCTATACTTTACTCCCCCTTTCACTCGCACAACCTGGTCCATTATCCTCTGTTTTACCACTTCATACTTTGGTTCACCCACACTAACAGCCTTGTAAAAATCTAACATCCGCCCCTCCAAAAACTCGCCCAACTCTTTCACCCAAAACACCTTATTCTCATCAAACTTCTCCCGACAATAACCCTCATATTCCCTAAAGAATTCCTCAACCTCTTTCGTCCCATACACATTAACTTATTAATTTTTTGCGAAATTCCCGAATTAGCGACACTCCCTTCCACTGCTACGCTCGACTCAGAACCCGATCCTGGTCTCATTCCCTCAAACACATTTTCAACTCACCTTCCGAAACTATCTATAATGAATCTATGCTTTTATCTCTTCATCTTCTTTCATGCCTCCTGTTCTTAGAAGTCTTTTTTCTTCCTTTTTATCCTTTTCTTTCTTTTCATTCTTTATTTTCTCACTTTTCCCATTTTTCCCATTCAACACCTTATTTACATCCTTCTTTCCTTCCCATCCTCCTCATCCTCAGTCACATCACTTAACTCATCATTCCTTGTACATCACTTTTCATCATCTTGGTTTCACTCTCCGTCCCTTCTTTTCCCCTTATCCCATTCCTCTTTACATTACTACCTTTGGGAGTAGAGGTCACCTTTGTTTTGGGTTCCATTCATTCCGTTCCTCCCATCCCATCAGCAACCTTTTATTTCATATTTCCTCCATTTTTGCCAGTCTATTTCTCTTCATTTCTCTCTTCCATTGTTTCTCCATCTCTCTCATTCCCTCTGTTAAATCTCTCACTCTCTCAATCAAAATATACTGTTTTCGTTTCTTCCTAAGTTCCTATACATTTCCAAGCTCCGCCCGCAACTCCTCATTCGTAGCCATGTTTACACTTGTTACACTACTTACTACTTTATTAAATTTTCTACTTTACTACTACCTTACACCTTATACTACGCCCCTCACCTATCCTTCGAGACAGCCCCACGTTGGGCGCCACAAATATGTAGCAGATTTACCTTAAATAAACCTACAAAATCTGAATTTAAATGGTCGTGAGGCTGTCTTCCAGGATAACTGAAAGGGACATAAAAACGACAAACATACACCTTAAATTTATTACAAAAAAATAGTATCCCGATACCGATCTTACAAATAAATGTTTAAATTTTCCCCAATATGAATACACAATGACAAAGATTTTACCTGATATACAAGTCTCACCTTACAACTCTACAAATTTAATTAGACTACAAGGTATCCCAATCAATACCACTTAATTGTTAAAAATACAACTACAGTATACCACTACTGGTTACCATAATGCTCTAAGATATTATTTACTACAATACAATACAAAAAATATGATACTACAATATATACCAATAATAATAATAATAATATCGTTATTATAATAATAATTCACGAACGATCAATGAAATAAAAAATATAATTAATTATCAAATAATCAATTGTCTCTTATTAAATAAATTAATGCACCTATTTTGGTACCGTTAATTGTTTTTAAATTTTATTTTTACTATTTATGGTACACCTTAATTTTGGTACCGTTAATTGTTTTTTAAATTGTATTTTTTTTCTACTTATGGTACCACTTTAAATGTCCGTTTTATTTGCAGTTTGTATTTCCTAATTTTTAATTTTCAAGTTTCTCTTTCCGGTTTGCTAAATTTTTTTTAATTTGTTTTTCAACTTTATAATTTCCCCGTTCTCTGTTTAAATACTTTCAAAAGTTCTTCTTTGTTTTATTTTACATATATACTTTTCCCTTTATAATTTTTCCAATTGGTTTTAATTACTGAAGTCCTCTTTTAAATCTTTTAAATGTATGGTCCACAGCCCATTTGACTGACTTTAATCGGCACCTATGTACCAAGAATTGTCTCTTCCAAAATCAACAAAAAACGGAATACAGCCTCAGGGAACAAAATGCAGCCACAAAGAAATCCAACTGCAACAAAATGGATTCCCAAAAATAAGAGCAGCTTCAAAAAAACGAAGTCCCCAAAAAAACTGAAAAGATACAAAAATAAAAAAATCCTAACGACTCAGAAAACAAACTATATATAACTATATCATGTTAGTAGACTTTTGCTCGAAAATCTCTACCTCTTTTAAAATATAGTATTTAATAACGGAAATATTTTACCATGTCCTGTATGTCCTATCACAAGACATATAGCTGGACGTCAAATCCAAACAATTTCTAAAATGATCAACTATTTAAAGTGTAAACCTTGAAAATAATATGAATATATCTAAACATCGTTAAAAAATAGAATTTACCTTAACCTTGAATATTACCTGGACAGTGTTAGTGACCAGTTTTTTTATTTTTCGTTTCCTAATCCAGCTAGACAGCAGTACCCATCAACACCGATACTCTAGCCCTATAACGAACAAGTAAACTACTATTAATGTACTATTAATGATACTCAAAAAAGAAAAGTAATAATGAATAAAAAGAAAAAAGAAAATTAAACCAATTATAAATTAATCACAATAATTTAAAAGTAAATGAAATAATTATTACCCTTACCAAAGAATATTAAAGAAAGAATTTGCATTCATCAAACTTGAAAAATCTGAATACTCTTCCCAATACTCTTCTTATACATACACGATCCCCATAAACGAAATCTTCATTAATTCGATTCGGTATGAATAATTAATTCAGAATGAATATTCAATCTCAATTCAATAACTTCAAAACAAATAAATTAATTCTTTGTACTTTACAATAAAATCAACTCAAAGAAAATATCAGCTCACTCACGTTTATTAAGATTATTTAACAAAGTAGATATTAACTGAAAAAAATTCAAATGAATTAACTTCAAATGAAAAGACTTTACTTAAATGAAATGAAAAAGAGATTGAAGACATTAAATAATTAATTTCTAAATGATCACTCAAAGCACTAAAAAAAACACTGAAATCCCTTGCACTCCATGTTGGTTGAAGTTCATTCTTCTTTCAGGCAGACTCATCATCTTCATCATTCGCCCTGTACCTAAAAACAGACAAAATAAAATTATGAGACAACAGCCCAAAAAAACTGAACTACTACACCCTTAGAACCTTTCCTCTTTACAAGTACTTTTTCCTAAATTCTGCTGAAAAATGATTTATGAATGAAGGGCAAGTAATACTAACTAATACTGTACCCTATCTGCCCTGCATTCATATTTAGCATTCGCTAATATGAGAGGGATCATTTACATTTTAAATACTCCAAATGACAGATTTGAAAAAAAATTAAAAATCTGAACATACCTCTTGCTCTTATTCTTTGTGGCATGACAAGTATATAATTTAGTAAATTTATAAAGCAATGGGTATTTTTCCAATACCAAAGATGTCTGAAAAAAATCATAAAAATACACATATTATATATATATGGTAAATTTCTAGATTTGAATTAGTGTATATTTTCTGGAAAAAAAAATTTAAGTTCAAAAAAATTTGTAAGTTCAGAAAAGTTAAGTTAAGTAAAGTTTTTTAAGAAAATTCTTTAGTGGAAGCTTCTAGGAAAAATTATGCCCAAGAAGCTTACCACCCTCAACAATATTTCACCCTTTAAAAAACTTAACCCGCTTAAACACTAACTTTATCTAAACTTAAAGAAATTTTCTCTAACACCAAGTATTTATTCTCAAGAAAATAACTGACTTTGTATTCATTATTAAACGTATAAGAACAAGTTATATAAGAAAATAAAGAATAATAAATAAAATACCTAAACATTATATAAACTTCACATAAAATATTTAGTTTACCTATCACCCCAAATATAATAAATAAAATAAGTATAACGACAAATTGTATGATAAAAAGCAAGATGGATGCCGTTCGTGAAACATATTGGACAAAAGATGGAACCTACTATTATATGAGATTAGAAGACTCTTAGAACGTGAAATCGCCACAAAACGAAAGTCATAAGTAATGAACTCCAAATTTATGAACGAAAATTTAATTTTTTACTTTATTTTTGCAAAAAAACCACAAAAAACAAAGAAAACGAATTAAATATTTCTGATAATTAAGTTTCAAATATACGACAATATAATTATCAATATAGCTAAAAAACAACTGAGCTAAAGAAAAACTTTCATACTATATATCACAAAGAAGGCGTTCGAGAAATATAATACAATACACAAAATAAAATAAAGAAAAAGAAAATATTATAAAGACTAAAAAAAATTAATTTGTACTATAAACTAAATAACTAAACAAATTGTTCAGTATATATAATTTATAATGTCAATATTTCGTACATATATGGTGATATTTGGTTTAAAACCACCATCCATATCTCAAAAACTACTCAAAAACTACAATAGCTCAAGCGAAAAGGAATACATTTCTGGAATCCTTTGTAAAACTTTAGTTAGGAAAAAAATGTTAAAAATAAATACAAATAAATAAATTCAGAACAAAAAATATTTGGACTAGTTAATTTTTTTTAGGAGCAAACTCAACAAAAATAAAAGATAATATTATATAGTAAAGATATAATTAAAACATTTAAGGGGCTCGAACCGACAGAGGAACAACGAGCGAAGGGGACGGAATATTTTCCATACCCCGCTAGGGAAGGGAGCGGAAGGAAACCAAAACCTGACGACAAACACAAGCAAAATACCAAACAGAGCAGGGGATATACCGGAGACCCTCACCCGAGAAGAAGGAGGGAGAATATAGTCTAAACCCAGACTAGTTTCAATAACCAGAAAAGGAACCGGCAGAGGACCCCGAACTCTAAGCAAACATCGAGACAAAATGCGGCCAAAAATAAAAATACCCATGGGGTAAATCATTAGTAAAAAAAAAAAAAGCAAAAATTTAATAGAAAAGTCTATTATATTTTAACAAGTAACCAATAAAAAGGTCTTTAAATAGGTTCTCTAATTATTTACAATATAATAAATATTAACAATAATTTATTTATTTTTTTATAATCTATTTTACATTTTCCTAATCTAAAAATATCTACCAAGGATTTCAAAAAATGAATATTCCTAAATTCAGCGTGTAGCTATTGTAGTTTTATTTATGAAATATTAATTTATTATTATTTTTTTATTATTTATTTATTTTTTTTTTTTACATTTTCCGCACTAAAAATTGACCAAGCATTCCAAGCAAGATAATATTCCATTTTCGTTGAGCTATTGTGTTTTTTGAGATTTTGGGAGTTTGTAGGCTTAATAAAACCAAATTTCAAAGGATATAAATTATTTCCAATAACTGAAAAATCCTCTAAACGGATTTATAATAAATAAAAATACATAAAACATAAACTCTAAAAAAATAGTAATAAAAGAATAAAATAAAAAAAAAATTATTTTTGTCGCTTTCTTACGAATAAAAAAAGTATATAACAAAACGACAATCTCAAAGATCCTCAAGAATAAAAAAAATAACCCAATAGAACAATTTCCAAATTAGTAAATGAGGTCGATCGAGTAGAAAGTCTCAATTTCAGGCCATCTTAAGTCAGGTATAAGATAAGTTTCGCTCATAGCCGAAAAAAGTAACAAAGCCAGGAAAATCATCACTGATAGAATTAAACAAATTAATCTATCATATGAACTAGGATGGCCCAAAATGTGCACGAGAAAACTATAAAGCCCACTTTAAATAATTTAATTATTAAGAAAGATACTATGCGGAAATTATTAACAAATCTTTCAGAGAGGCCATATAAACAATTTCCTTTTTCACCTTAAAGAGAAACTGAAAAACCGAATTTTCGTTACAAAATTCAACTATTCAATAAATCAATTATATTTATATTTATTAGAAGAATATAATACAATAGTAACCTTCAAAAAAAAAAACAACAATTTCGTTTTTTTTTAATAACAAAATCCATATAGTCTTTTTACAACTTCTAGAGTCTAATGTAACTTTTTTTCTAGGACGAACACCAATAAATTATTTTTATTTATTCCTTCGATTACTATTTTTTTAGAATCCTATGCTGTGAATTTTATTAAAAATCTGTTTAGAAGCAAAGTTAATTGGATAATAATTACCAAATTTACACCCCTATATTATGTCTTTACAAGACTTTTAGTTAACAATAAAGTACCAAAAATTTAAAAGAGATAATATAATTGCCATTTAGACACTAAAATATTATCGCTAATCGCCTAAGTGCGAATGTGAAAAAAAAATATATATCAATTCTTTTAATACTTTTTTTCATTTATTATTAAAAAAATAATTATTTTCAACAAAAATTGAATCAGAATATTTTCCAAAAATGATTAAAGATATCGTTTCGTAAGTGAAGAACAACACGTTCAATAGACAAAAAATTTACCGTATATATAATAAAATATATATATAATAAATATATAAATATAACATTATTATAAATAATAATATATATATAAAATATAATATAATAATATAAAAGATAAATAAATATAATAATTATGTATTATATTTATCGGAAAATAAAAGTATTTTTTTTATGTAAAATAAGATTTATAATATAATGGAAAAAATATATATAATATAGTTTTCAACTACATGAGAATAGGCACAGTTTGAACTTTGGAAGAAAACTGAAAAGAAGTAAACTCTAATACCTTATTGATGATATTAATAAAATCAGCTTCAAATCTAATTTTCTACCTAAAATCGTAAAAAAAGCAATTGAACCCCATTGCAATAGTGATCAAATATTATTTGTAATATAAACTATGTTAGTTCTTTTTTTATTAACTGTTATGTCAATCGCCAGGGCTCCACCAACAAAGCCACTGACTCAATTGTAATTGTAAACAAAGAATAAATACCGACAAGTCGTTCGTGTTCGGTTTTACAGGAAATTCTTGCCTCAAAACCATAGTGTAAGCATATTCCCTATACCTGGTGTGTTGTTCTCACCAAATGACAAAAAACGAAAACAGAATTAATAAAAGAACCGTTTTACGGTTATTTAGTCATTTGTGCTTACGCTCGGTAAGAAGTGCTTACAGAATTTTAGCACTATTTTCGTGCAAAATCGACTACGATTTCTTATGAAATTTACTTTTGTTTACAAACAATTGGAATCAGCTGTTGTGATGGTGCACCGGCGATTTCGAATCAAATAAACAGAAAGATAAACAAATAATATTTATAAAACTATTGCGATGGATTTCAATGATTTGGAATTCATTAATCAATTCAAACGGGTATACCAAAGCGTAGTAAGAAAACATTACCATTTCTATTTCCTAAAACGGAGGATATTATCCAAAACAAAGGAAAAATATTTGATAACACACAAATATTTTAAGCAACAAAATTCTAATTATTATTAATTAAATTTTTAAAGAAAATTCGCTCACAAATACTATACTTATCCAATGGTAAGGAAAGAAAAAAAAAAAAAAAAAGAAAAAAAAAAATTAAAAAATAATAATTTTTGCTTGCTATCAACTAAGCCAACAATTTTTGTTTACATTAATTTGCGCCAAGCACGTCCTAAAAATTCGGCAAGCAAAAGGGATAATAGCAACCTTACAGAGTTAAAATAGAAATTCAAATCTTAAATGTAAGTGATAAGCATTTCTAACGGATTTTTGCGCTGTTCCAGAAGCCACGAGTGCAGGCCCGTGTGCAAAATTGACTCTGCGGAAACACTTCGAATTGAAAAAAAAATTACAATTAACCAAAATAAAAGTGAACAGGAAATAAATTGACAGTACCTGAGGAACGGAAATAAACCGAGCAGTGTCCGTCGGATCAAGCTGACCAATTGTAAACAAACCTCTTATACCTTAAATATAGTATCTAATATTTATGAAAAATATACGATACTATTAAAGTATCCTAATATAAAAAAGATTAACTTAAAAACAATAAAATTAACAAAAAAACTTCCAAGCATGGAAAAAACATAACCGACACATAATCCATTATGTAAAGAAAATATGTTTTGTAAACAAAGATCCATTAAACCGCAGCACCGACACAATTACTAATATCACCAGAATAACGAAGAAGATATAAACAAACAAGGAGCCAACTAGACTGTGAAACGCTTAACATAAGACGTAAACCGTGCGCAACGGACGCTGGAAACACGAAATGACCATGTAGCACACTATGTGAACACGCACCGGAAGACTCAGACAGTCGGGCTTCTGGAAACGAAGCTAATAAAATATTTTTTAATTACTTTTTGTAAAAGCTCAAATCACAAAAACGTAAAAAACGGCGACTTAAAATATATAATATATTCATATAACTAAGTAAGGTGTCTTTCTATTTTATTTGAGATAAATAATGTTATTAATTAATATGGGAAAAATTTTCATATAATTTAATTAATATATAATAAATCCATGCGAGAAGATAGGGATTTTGAAGATAAATTTAGTTATGCCAATGCTGCATTTGGTGACGTCTTAAGTCCTAAATCAATAAATGCAATTAAATTAACCTGCGTAGGCAACTCATACATAAGAAATAAATCATATATTAATTAACTAACCATAAAACAAAAATAGATAATAAACTAGAAACAGAAGGCCTACGAAACCACTAGGAACACTAACAACCTGGATTGAGTCAAAAATGAAACAAGATCTATGAGAGTTTTAGTCAAACTTTGAGAGGACTAGCCTAACTTATTTTCTTCTCCACAAAAGGCCGTAACTTTAGTTTTGATTTTATGTAATAAATGGAGATCAACATTTCCCTATATAGAATAACATATTAAGAATAATATAAAACTCATTCAGAGTTGCATAATAAATAATAACAAAAATAAAAAACATAAAAGAATACACAATAATACTAATACATATATATAATATAATAAAATATATAACATATAGAATAATAATAATAATAAATAAAATTATTTAAAAAACAATATATATAAATATATTTAAATATATAAAATTTAGAGTAATGGTACCGGAATTCGGTAAAACGCGGCCGGATTTGGCCATATTTTTAATCCAAAAAAAGGTATCCGGTACGGCCGGAAAAACCGGAATGACTAAATGCACATGATAAATATAAAAAAAAATGGTAAGCATTATGTGCATTCTCTGACAATGCCGATAACCCCTCGTTCAACAAATATATATGGTAGCCATTGTGTAGAATATTCATACACAGTTAGGATTAACAATAACTATACAGTATATGCAGTCAATGTAATTAAAATTAATTTACCAAGATGTACTCTAGTATTTATTTCAATTTAAAATTATAAAAATAAAAGTAAAGAAACACCATAAGATAAGACTAGTTTTAAACCTCCATTCAAACTATCACTATACCCCAAATAATAAAAACAACTATATACTATAAATAATCATACTCATACATAACCTATACTAAAAACTTAATCAATTATATATCATATATAAATAATATAATATATATATATTATTGCGAATGAGAATAACATAGTTCCAATTTTTACAAAACATGGCTTGTAAGCCATCAGTAGATTAAAAAAATAAAATGACTCGATAATTGTCCTCAATTTGTCATATCAAAACCGATCTGTAACACTAAGACGGTATCTGTTTCAGCCTTACTAATTTTGAGCTTCGAATTCTACTTAATTTGAATTTACTGTATGGAGTTCAAAAGTAACATCATTCTCTCTTACAAAAAAAATATTTTCTACTAGAAATAAGAATATTTTTAGTTGAAGGAGGCAACAAGTTTCATATGAGAGTCCATGGAATAACTCAGTGATTGTGAATTGGCTGGAATTACTCATAAGCAAAGATAAAATTTATATTTTTTTTCTGAGATTTTACTCCAAGTGATTTGGGTTTATTGATATGGCAAATTTTTTGGGGGAAGGAAAAATTTTCCACAAGACTCACTTGTTTCACGGCTTTCGACTTTCTCCTATTTTGGAGGCTGATCCTGTGACTACGATCTAGAAGAAATAACAGATTTTTACCTGACTATTATCACATATACCAAATACTATCTGACTTCCCACCCACTATGATTCTCTAAATCGGTGAAAATGAATTTTACCCATCATTTTAAAATGAAGTGGTGCCTTGTAAAATAAAATAGTTCTTGAAGTGAACTAACCCTAGAATTTAAAATAAATAATCCATTTATATGTGGGCATATTCTCCACTTACTACTCTGTTGATGTAACCAATTATTAATAGTACAAAAAAATCTTATACGGAATGATTCAGTCGCACTCTCTTTCTAAACAATACAAATCTGAAAAGCCACTCGTTCTGAAACAAATTCAAATCTGAAAAACCACTAATTATGAAATAAATCTGTCTTTCGGTTCAAATATCGTTAGTTTCCTTCTATAAATTATAATTACACTAGTGTCTTCAAGTAACTACTATCAAAAAAAATAACTCAATTTAAAATCGTTAAGTAACAATCACCAAATTACAAACTGTCACCATTCAGGATTCATCGGTGTATGTTAACCTTGTTTTAATTCAAACTCGATGAGTAAACTCCAATTATAAAAGTTTACTAAATAAAATAAGGACTCTTTTCAACTTTTTATTCTATGTACAACTTAATATGAATTCTAATTAAAAATATCTGAACAATCGTTAACTCAAACAAGGATAAACAATTACAATATAAGAACGCTGCATCAAATTAATAATCTGTTATGTTTATAATTTCTTACTGTATACGCAACTTAATATCAAGGTTACGTAAATGGCCTTTAATCGTCAAATCAAAATTGACTTCCAAGTATTTTCTGGTTATAAATGTCAAATATCAGCTACTTATTCAAATCGAAGTAACTGTCGAATTTCAATATTATGTTCTATCATTAACTAGTAACTGTCAATGTGTATTAAATTACTTCTCAACTGTCATTGTGGAGGGTTTGATTTGCTGAGTTCTTTTATAAAAAGTATAGCTATCCCCAATATTCAACCATTGGCAAGAGGTGCGCTATTGGCACTTTTCTTTAATGGGAGAGAATGATTCCCCGAGATCTCCGATTTATCCATCTTGCAGATCAAACCAAGCAGACAGTGATTTGAGGAAAGGTTTTTATTGAAATGTGAGATACTATACGCGGACGCGGATCAGAGTAGAGGGATTTGCGTCTAAGTAAGTTAACGTTGGAAAGATAGACTGATTAAGAAGAGATAGAGCAGAGTCATCCGGCAAAATAAGGTGAACAGAGTTAGATGCATTTTAATATTGAAGCAAATACCCACGGATTCCGTTTCGACGACTATGATCGCTTAAACCGACATGAAATAGAAGAAGGCAATAAAACAACAACAGACTCTGGTTAACTGCGAAGAAACCCACTACATTATCAGCAGGACAAGCTTGGTTCGAATCGAGTGAATCGATCCATCTAGTGAATGCTGATCGATTATATAGGAATTGGGCTTGATAAGAATTAAGTTAGAAAAAGATTTAATTAAAGCCAAAGTCAGTTTAGCTCTAAAGTAAGACTGGATTAAAGAAGCTAGTGCGAGTCATCGTCATCTCTGGATATTCATTCATGCATTCCTGGTCAATATGTATGATTGGGAATGGGATGTCAAGTATGCCATTACCATATTTAATGTAATCATCGTCTTACCCATAGATGCCAATGGTGGCCGCATCAAGAAGACATAAATCCAGTGACGAAGTCAAGTATCGGCTGTCGACTCGAATGTCACCTCAACTTCTCAGGCTTTGTTAGAAAGGAGAGAGCGATTAACCAGGTTTGCAGTATACGCTCCTATTTAAGTAGTCTATGACTTCACTTATCGTTGGTGGTGATCGACTGAAAGGTAAAGGAGAATTCCTTAGATTTTTCATTTTTACTCCATGTATATGAGAATCGTTCCGGAGGTGATAAGCAATTCTGTAGAAAAAGCTTGCTATTTGCCATCCGTTGCATCTGCGGTCGTCTATAAGATAATGCACTATTCATGAGAATTTCCACAGAAGAACTGTGTAACTCTTTGATAATGCTAAAGAACTACCGCTAATATAGCTCTCTATAGCGAGCGCTTAGTTTAAAGTTAATTTTAAGGAAGTGAAAGTTCTATATTAGCGTTGCAAGGGTAATCCCCTATCTAATAGTAGAATCTGTGTCGTGCAACATAGGAAGGGGATTCAACGTAACATCAATAACTTTAAATTATTAAATTTGACAAATTTTGTTACTTATCTATATAATATATACACGTACCTATTGATAGAAACTAGGTCTAGTAAGATTATACTATACTATATATATCGATATTTAAATTTTTATGATGTTGTTAAACAACCACAAATATTATAATATTATATATAGAATTAACTATATATAGTTCCCTATCTTTAGCTTCCTTCGATATATAATCTGTTTTTCATTATATTATCGCTATTGCAGTGGACACTAATTTGAATTCTCTAATCTCAAACCTCCTTCCCACTTCATCGCAATCAAAACTAACAAGGTAATTATCTCTGGCTACTGATCAAGCTGACTCTGTCAAGGTAATCTGCTGAGTCATCAGTAAAACGGGCCATCTGCGTTCCGAATCGATATCTTCAGTGGGCGAAGTGTGAACTTTAAAGCTTGGTCTCTTACAACTTTTTTCGCACTCTGTCAACAAAATCTTTTTATCAGTTTGACTTGCCTCCCTTGCTTCTGGTTCGATTTCATTGTGACTCTTTTCCTTTAAAAATACAA
Organism: Trachelipus rathkii; assembly: GCA_015478945.1. Taxonomy (NCBI): domain Eukaryota; kingdom Metazoa; phylum Arthropoda; class Malacostraca; order Isopoda; family Trachelipodidae; genus Trachelipus; species Trachelipus rathkii. The sequence continues at coordinate 17,561 of JABUQX010110933.1, forward strand.
ACAGATCATAATAAAGCAAATTAAAAAAATAATGATAAATGAGTTGAATGATTAACTTCCTATTGTGATTTCTCTCATCTACTTAATACATAACGTTTCGCTTTACATATATATATAATATAACATAGTCATATATTATAAACTTTCACATTATATGCTTTTACTATCACATGATCTCCCTTATCACCTATCCTTGATAATATTTTTATGAAAAAATAGTATAATGCTAAATAAAATTTGGCTTAAAGATTATTCCTCTCTGGATTTTCCCGTTAGCTAACTGTGTTCCGATCTCTTAATTCGAACACGTATTAGCATTATCAGAGAATGATGAATGAAGGTGAGGACCAGAACTATTAACTGGTAAATAAAAAATTTTCTCTGAATCTTTTTTTGTAAAAGTATTATTATGAGTATCACTAAACAATATACAGTCCACTTTAGCATCTCCTTGCTTCATTTTCAACGAATACAAGGGAAAGCGAGATATATCTTTTTCCCAATTATTCGATATGCTCGACATTCTCTAATACAAACAATGTAATTACTATTATATCGAATATCTTTTTTATATTATATTATATCATATATATCTATACTATAATAATCACATATCATAATTCTTTATAAATATGCATATATAAACATTACAAAATCATAATAATTAAAAATTAAACATATACATAATGAGACTAATATATTAAGTATATCAATTGATCTTTATTTATGTAACGGTGTGGAGTATCCTCGGATAAATCTTTATTTTAGTGGAGATTTTAAAATATAATTAGCTATCTTATGGTGAAGATCAAAATTTACATATACACTTACTGCACTCTCCATCTTATCTAGTCAACTAAGAAGGTCCGTCATCATTTGGTAATCTGCGAATACTGAGTCCTACGGTTATGGACTATGAAATTTTACTATTTTTTGCTTCTGTACATAGACGATAAGCAATGAGGTATTATATTTGCTATCAAGCCTAGAATCTTTTATTATCATTCTAATAATTACCATCTATGGTTATGATAAATACAATGTTTACATTATGTTTATTTAATATTACTCCTTAGTGTAACATGAGTAAGCCCTATTGTCACGTTATTGGTATTAATAATTAATAATTGCCGTATATACTATATATATATCAATAATTTATAATTAATTAACAACCAAACAATATACTAACTACTCATCATAACTAACTAATATATTAATTAATATAGTATATTAATAGAACAAATTAATATTATATTCTTTTATTTATTTAATAATATATTATATTATTAATATTTTTATTTAGTATTTAATATAATATATATATATATAATTATATATATATATTTATATTTATATATATATATTATATATATATATTTTTATTATATTATTAATATATATATATATATATATATTATTCGGCATTTAGTTAAAACGAAAAATTTCCTTCTGTTTATATATATATCTTTAAATAATTGTATATTATATCTTCTGCTATCGCTGTACTAACCGATTGAGCCCCCATGGATTTAAGTACGCTACTTTGTATATATTGTCGGTAAATTAGTAGTAAGGTTATACTTGTTCTCTATAGCTATTATGTCATACTTCTGATTTATGGAGTATCTATTTATATTTAATCATGTCTTAATATGTGTTATATATGTATATATTTAAATGTTCAGTATATATTACTGTCTATTTATTATGATTTTGTTTATAATATTAGTCTCACTTTAATGTCCTTATAAGTATCTCATTATGATCTTATCGTTTATCTATTATTATAAGTCTATTTAAATTTTCTTAATGTTATTCATTATGCTACTTATAGTATCTTAAATATGATCTTTAATTGTTTAATTATATGCTTATTATGAATATTAATACTTATTAACTGTAATACAACTAATAAATACAAGTCAAAGTAATCTTAATTTCTCTTTATATATTACTTACCCTATGTTCCTTTGTAAACATTAACTCTCATATATATAAATTATTACTTCAACTATTATTATTAATTTACGAAAAATAACATAGAATTATGTAATCGTTAACTTATTTTAATATTGTTTATGCATACATGATAATACTCATCTATTGTTATATTTATATATAATAGATATATATTATATTACATGTATACTTACACCATAATTGTACCATATGACTTAGTTTTATAACCTCACCATATAATTATAAATAGATTAGTAGCTGTTATGAGACTATAAATTAAAATATCTAAATTATTTTCTTATATATATACTATCCATATATATTAAATACTATACATTATATATTATATAAAGTATACCTATTTCCATCTATCTACTACTACTCTATAATATATAATCTTCACATCTTCAAAACTACAAATTTGAACATTCGTGTTTTTTAGCGTTGTACATCTAGATAGATATCTTTACTCCAAGTAGAAAGATGTTTGTACACTCATCAAAATTTGCCTCTTTTTGATTCTTCTCTACTCATTACACATTATTTTCGAATCGATGGGTCGATGACCTTCTCATCTGGCTCATATCACAGTTTGGTCTTCATTCATTGCGCCTAGTCCCTAAAACATGTTCTAAATATTCCCATTTATTTTATGGGTGGTAGCTTGAACAAATTGAGAAATCAAGATTGGGTAGTTTTCCATAAAAAAAGAATCTGCAAATTTATGGTATGAGCATTTGTTGACAGTATGGTACCCTTAACCCATAAGTTACGGTTTTTCTCTATTCTAGGATAACTGATCTTTAAATGACTTATTGAGTTTATATTTCATACAATCTGTTGATTTTTCGTGCGTTTTATGATTAATTATAGGACTTGGCCTAACCTGCCTTTTATTATTCTATCTCCTCTCCTCATGTATCTTACTTTTATTACCTCTCCGTTCTCTTACTCATATCATGTATAATATGATTATATTTATCATTTTATTATCTTTTTATTTTCTTAGGCCTGTCATTGAATTCTTAGATAACCTGAATTTACTCACTTAACTTCAGTTAAATGCCAAAAACTTTTTGCTTCCTACACCTCATGGCTCCAGTTTCGGTACACGTCTTAAGCATTCCTCTCATATTGGGTATGGAAATTGAACTTCCGATCTCAATCGTCTTTCACCAATTAACCTTCTCTACAATTGAAGATACTCTCGTACTGCCGCAACAGGGAGGGCCCCATCTCCTAGTCACCAATGACATTCCTTTCTGTTATAGCATGGCAGAATATACATTTGCTGGTACTTTGTGAGACTTGTCATCATCACATAACCCTGCTATTGCATAGAAATCTGTTGAATAAATAACGACTTTGCAATATTACTTGACTAAAGTCTGTCACACATCAATACGTTCGAAAACCAAAACTTATCGCGATTCTACTGCTGTCTTTACCAATGAAATTGATTTAATCATCCCTAGTGTGCCTGCAAATGTCCTAATCTGTTGAAATTTCTCGATCTGTCCATACTAGCCTTAAACCTGCTTTGGCTCGCAGGAATTCATGTCTTTTGTTTGTCAACTGTCCCTAAAGAAAGCAAAGTATCAAAAAAAAGAATTATGAATTCTTACTTTCTTTGACTCAAAATTAATCATCTGCTTTCGCTGCCACGCGAATATTAATCCGGTCCCTAATTTAGGTATTATCGTCTCCGTTTCTTTTCTTACTTGTGCTTCTCTCTCTTCTCTCTTCCCTTCTTTCTCTTCTCTCTTATCCTCCCACCTTTTCTGACATTCTTACTTCTGAACATAGAGAGGATATCCGTAAAGCTGAATGAAGCAGGAAAGTATGCCCGGGGGGGGGTTTTTAAAAAAAAGGAAACAAAAGCCCCTATTGACATGCAACCAAGAACACCCAATCGTAGCACTTCTGATTCCACTTCTACGCTGCTGATGATTCCTAGCAATTCTACTCTCTACTGCACCGCGAGAAAAAACACCTCCATCAGCTTTGACAATTTCCCTCACTCCAACCTTCCGGAATCCGACATATCCTTTACTCCTTTCTCTCTCACCTCCCGTCGCGGACACCTAACAATGAGCCAGACGATTTGGTGATCCTTTCAGATAGATGCTACACCAGTCTGCTATTGCTTTCAGCAACACTTGCTTTGATTTAATGCACCGTTGACAAGCGACTGATTTCTTATAGCCCTGGAGTAAGATTAGAAGAGAGAGATGGAAGTTGCGTAAATCTTTGCAGATGTCTAGACTTCAGAAAGCTATGGAATGTAAAGGCATATATTTTGATGGGCGGAAAGGTACACGGAGCATTAGTGAAAATAAGGGTAGAAGTGGTACAAAGATGTTGTAACGACGAAGAGCATTACGTACTGATAGGTGAACCAGGTGGAGAATATCTGAACCATTTGAGTCGAAGGACAGGAAAGGTATTTGACATAGCACGAATCATACTATCTTGCTTGACAGAAATAAATCAGGAGCAAAATATACAAGTAATTGGATGTGATAGTACAAATGTTAATACTGGATGTAAAAGTGGAATAATTCAGTATATTGAAAACAGATAAAGAAGGCCATTGCAGTGGAGCATCTGCATGCCTCATACAAAGGAGCTTCCTTTGAGACATCTTTTTATGCACTATATCGGAAAGGCAACTGGCCCATCAACGTTTAGTAGGCCTCTCGGTAATGCTTTAAAAGCTTTTCATGAATAGCCCGTCGTGAAGTTTTTATCTATTTCTGTTCAAGAAAATTTCCCAGACATTCCAGATAATGTTGTTGATGATCTCAGTTCTGATCAGCAATATCTGTTGAAAATAATTTGCACTATAAAAAAAGGATTCGTTGACAAAGATCTAGAGAAAATAGTTCTAGATAGATCTAGAGAAAATAGTTCTAGATGGATAACTCTAGCTAACAGGATCAGTCGTTACTATGTCTCACAAAACTCTCCTCCTCATGAATTACGCAGTTTAGTTTTCCTCATTGTAGCAAACTATGTGCCCAACTGGTTTGATATCAAATTGAAACCATATCTCACTGATGGCCCTAAGCATTTGGTCGATGCAATAAAAAGATTGAATTATTTACCGCAAGAGGTTCAAAATGTCATTCAGTAGTATGTAGAGCTCAATTCATATTTCTTACATTTAGAAAATGTTCTTCTCTCAATGATGGCAGACAGTGATCGGTACCTGCTCATGCGTGCAATACAAACAATACTACAAATCAGAAGTTTAAATTCAACAAGTGATGAAATCAAAGAATTTAGTCCACCAAACTTGAATCTAAATCCAACAAACTGGAGTGAAATCATTTCTTTAAATGAAACTGATATTAGTGAACCACCATTAACTTCAAAACTCACTGAAGAGGAACTTATGCAACACGAAGAAAAATGCTTACTGGTTGAGAAATTCCCTATTCACACACAAGCAGTCAAACGAGCGTGAAATTGGTAACTGATGCTTCATCTTCAGTGATTTTACACGACTCCAGAGATGGATTCATTAGAGCCAAAATTAAAAGTCGTTCAGTTCTTCCATTGGTTGAAATAAAAATGGATCTGAAGTTGCTTTTTAAGTAATAGTGTTTCGGAAAGTACAGTTTCCTTTAATTGCAGTTATTTAATGGATAAAGTTGTAGCTAGTAACAAGTCCGTAAATACGGCCATTTTCATAATGTTATTGCCAATGTGTGTTATTTTCAGAATTTAGTACATGTACACTTGTACACTCAATGTACAGTCATTGTAATATATGTTTGTTTGTGTTATTTACGTTTAGTTATTTCAAAACGATTTCATACTACAACAGTTTTGTAAATTATGCATGGTTCTGAAGTTAAAAAGAATTTATGTGATTTGCTTGCCACATTTGTGGACCATATTCTTTTTCCTTGAATATGGGAGAGTTGAATAAAGGTATAGACTTGAAATTATTAATTGTATCATTTTTAGGTACAATACAATAAAAAATGAGTGATATCAAATGTACTTCTAAATCATATTCACTCATTCTTATATATATATATATGATATATGGGTTGTTATATATATATATATATATATATGTTGGCTATATATATATATATATATATATATATATATAAGTTATATATATAGCATATATATATATATATATATATATGTTAAGGTTATAAGCAAGGAAAACAAAATTTTCAAACAAGCGGTTTATAGGAAACCAACATTCACAGGATTAACAACTAAATTCAATTCATTTATCTCGCATGTTTATCAAATTAATTTACTTGAAACGCTTTTCGATAGAGCATACAAGATCTCATCTACATATATTAATCTTTCGAATGAATTGGACTTCCTTAAGACGCTATTTCTAAAGAATGGATTCCCAGGTTTTATCATTGACAATATATTCAGAAAACAACTTTCGTTAAAATATCATCAAATATCTTTCACTAAATTAACAGTACCAAAAGAAATTCTGTATATGAAATTACCTTTTATGGGGAGAATGAGTTGTGAAATTGAACGCAGAATTAAAGGAGTATTAAAATCAAATTATCCCCAGTTCAACTTCAGATTAGTTTTTTCAAATGCAAAATAAAATTGAAAAATTCTTCAAAATTAAAGATAAACTTCCTTTACCTTAATGTTCATCAGTGATATACAAATACAGGCGTGGTGACTGTGATGCCATTTCCACATAGGAAAGACTACTCGTAGTCTCTTTCATTCGCATTGCTGTATGCTGGGTATCTCCTATAGAACCTTGGAACATTTGCACCATCCCCATAATCTCAGGATCAATTCTCATTCTCTTCAGAAATATCATTCGAAGAATTCATATTTCAATATTTTGATTTTGAAAGAGAGCCTCACCTCCATTCTTTAGAATCCTTATATATTGACCACGTCTAAAGCCAAAATGAAAATTTGCAAACTGAAAATACTTTAATACTGAAGTAGAGTTTTTTCACTTAGTGATACTTTTCTATATATTGGCAATTATTAATTTTCTTCATTTAATATTGACAAATTTTTTTCCTTTGTATAATTTATTTGTATTATTTATTTAATAAAATTTATTATTGTTCAGTATAATCCAAGCCTTGATAATGGGTAGACGTTGGATTCACCAGAAACTAGTTTGGTTTAATTTTAGATTTACGGTTATTTTGAATAATATATATATATATATATATATAGTATATAATATATATAGTGAGCAAAGCATATATATAAGGGTTATTATATTATAGCATAGCAAAGATAAGTTAATATATATATATATATATATATATATATATATATAGATATATGTTATATATATATATATATATATATATATTGCGTTTTCTATAGAGAATAGAGTTTCTTGTGTCACGGAGAATAGATTTTGCAGGATTCCGGGAGAAAATATAAATGACAATGACTGTAGTTTGAAGAAGAGGGGAATTCCTGTAGAGTGCGTCCATCCCA
>JABUQX010110933.1:30000-35693 GCA_015478945.1 Trachelipus rathkii
ATATTTATAGAAAAATATATATATATATATATATATATATATATATATATATATATATATATATATATATATATATATATATATGGGGACAAAGTTACTTAACGCCCACACGGAACAGGAGGTCGGATAAAAAAAATTTTTTTAACAGGTAGCATCTATGATACATAAATAGATGTTCTAGGGACGAAATGATTTTTTTAATTCATGTTCTAGTGAAATTGTGGGGGTTAGCTTGGTTAGGTTACGTTAGGTCAGTTCAGCCAGGTCAGAAAAAAATTCATTTCTACCCTAAAACATCTATTTATGTAACATAGAGGCTACCTGTGAATTTTTTTTTTGATCCGACCTCCCGTTCCGTGTGGGCGTTAAGTAATACTTTACTTTACTGAACATGCGCTTATTAGAGAACTACAAATGTTAATTAAAAATTATATTTCTTGGTAATCAGTAATAAATTTTAGTTCAGGAAATAATAAAATAGAAGTCTTAAAATAAGATTTTCATATTTACCAATGTAAATAAATACATGAGTACGGTAACCGTAATAGTTGAGCGTCAGAGTTGCCAAAAATTACTTTTTTTTTAATGTATGGAGAAAATGTTGATTTATTTTTATAATTTTTTTTTAAGGGCTCGAGCTGACGGTGGGACAGAGGGCCCATCGTCCCCCGATAAGGCCGAGAGACCCCGATATTCATTCCATCTTTTGGTGGTTTGCAATTCTGAATATTGGTTTAGTTAAAAATAAAAATCAATTTTTGACAACTCTGGCGCTCCTTCCATTGCAGTTGTCGTACTCTCGTATTGTACTTATTTACATTTATTCACATTATTAAAGATATGAAAAAATTATTTTAAGACTTTTCTATTTTTTTTATTACATTTCCTGAACTAAAATTGTCCACTGATTACCAAAATGTCATATGTTTTAGCGTAGCATTTGTTGTTCTCTACTAAAATGCATGTTCTAAAGTAAAGTTTGATATATTAATATATTAATGTATATTAATATATATTAATATTAATATATTAATATAATAATATATATTAATATTTATTAATAACACCTTAAATATTCCATTAATTTCCTCCAGGGATTCCTTTACTGACTCAATACACTTTTTTTTCGGTCTCCCTGCCGGTCGATTCCCAGCACACTCATCACTCTATACATCCGCTTAGCCAACCGACTATCATTCATCCTTTCCACATGACTAAACCATCTCAACGTACTTATATTTATTATCTCATTTATCCCATTCTTAACACCACAAAACTCTTTAATACGTTCAATCCTCATTTTTTCAATTCTTCTCACACCTAACACGCCCCTAAGATTGTCCATCTGAACACATTGTACTTTAGATCTATACCTCTTTTTCCAAACCATAGTCTCACTACTATACATTAACACAGCCCACAGGTAACAACATACTCTCATGTAAGATCCTAGCGCATTCAAGACTTAGTCCCTTTACATCCATCAACGATTTAATTGCACCAGCCACCTCCCTGAATTTTACAACTTTCCCACTACACTTTGCATCATCCGTTCCCTTTTCATCCAACATATATCCTAAATATTTAAACTCCGACACTTTTTCCAGATGCTCACCAACTAACAACTTCACACCGAGGAATGTCCTCATTCACAACCATAACCTTACTCTTTATCTGCTATGCTTCGTTTACTTTCAAACCTCTCCTTTTACACACCCTGCCAAATCTCTCTACCAATCCTCTCAAACTCTCTTTAGATTCACCACACAAAACCAAATCATCCGTATACAGTAGGTAGAGTGCCCTCCACTTTCCTCCATTCTCCATCATTCTAACACCATCCCCTGCCACCCCCACTTCTAATTCTTTCATAACCACATATCCATATATATATATATATATATATATATAAGGCATATACAGAAAGTGCTATAAGAATAGAGTATATATATAAGGCTGCTGCTATATAAGTAGCATATATATAGGGTATAGCAGTGTTACAAGGTTATATATAGCAGCATATATATATATCCATACATATATATATATATATAGAATTTCTTCCCCTTGAGCTAAAAAAAAAAAAAGATGGAAAATAAAATAAAGGAACACAAGAATGATTTTTTTAACTAAATTTAACACCAAGTAATGAATAATTTTTAATAAATTCAGCCTAGCTTTCGTGGTCGTACGCGAACCCACTTTAATAAACCGTCACACGCGAAGACTGCAGTGTTACCCATCTGCCCCATGAAGTGGGCTATTACATATATTGCTGTTACAGCAGCAGCAGCAAAGGAAGAGCAAAGGGAAAGCAGCATACAGTTAGTATAATATGGCTAAGGCTATTGCTACATATTAAGGTTACATAGCATATACTACATATTGCTGCTGGTTACTGTTGTTGGAAAGAAGAAGAAGCAGCGAAAGAAAGATATATATTACTACTACATACATATACATGAAGGGTTGGCTACGGGCTACATATTACATACATATATACTATATACATGGTTGTTGTTACAGCTGAAAGGATATTAGTTAAGAGTTATATATGTTATATATATATATATTATTATTATTACATGTTATATGCTATATATACATGTTTGGTTATTATTACAATAGCTACTATTATTACAGCACATGGCGCTGCATACAGCAGCCTTACATGCTACGCGATGGCTATGCTGGCTGCTGGCTACGGGCTGGCGCTGGCTATGCCATACTGCTGCTACGCTGGCTACATAAGGCTATTGGCGTTGCTGGTACATGTATTGCTACATATATACATATATATTATTGCTATTATTAGCTGGCTAATACTACGAAGGTTATAGGTTACGTTTGGCTCGATAGATTTTCCTGATTCACTATTTAGGAAAACTTGTCAAAGAAAAGACCGTGAGAAACCTGTGAACCGATAATGGAACTTTTGGAGAGGAATTTCTCTGGAAAAGCTCCAAAGAACAGTGCAGACGCAAGAAATGAGCTTATTCTGGAGTAATTAGTTGCCATTAAAGGTAAATCGGTATTACTCAATTGTGTGTTATATGTTGTGCTTACTGTTATACAATATTCTTTATGAAACAAACTTCACTCCTTGTTTTTACTCCTTAGAATCATTTTCCAAGAGGCTCGAAAATGTATTCAAGTAAGAGCATGATCCTTGTACAGCTGAAAAAAATGAACAAATTTATTACAGAAAATTTGTGATTCCAGAAGATTAAAGGCAAGGAAATCCTTATTGTACGATGTGGTAAACCAGGTGCGTAAATTTCCTTTCATTTTTTAGTAAAACAAATTAAAAAATATTGCAATATTTCCACTTAAGTTAAATGTGTTGCTTAAAAATTAAAAGCTATGGTATATCAGATGTGAAAATAGAAAGTGCTTACAATTAAACATCTCATATTCTTTATTTGTTATTGTGTTTAATTACAGAGTTATTGTTTTACTTTTGTAACGAAAAAACACGATAAACGATTTTCTTATCAATATATATATATATATATATATATATATATATATATATATATATATATATATATATATATATATATATATATATATATATATATATATATATATATATATATATATATATATATATATATCATCATCATCATCATCATGTACCTTTTTTTCCCCAAGACTGGGGTTAAGGCGCGTGACATCCACCAGAAACAGAAAAGTAGTAGAAGAATATGACATAAGTCGAAAAGAAAGCCCAGCCTTACCGCCCCCTCAATACCTATTAGTGAGAACTCGTCGGAGTCAGAAAATCCACAAAAGAGCTTCACGGGACTGCGACGGACCCTCACTACAGCATATCGTCAGGTATAGGGTTCATCCCCTGGCCCAAGTGGGCCACAACCACACCGCCTCACAAACCCCGCCATTCACTCCTATTATGCACCTTTATTCTCGCCTCTGCCAAACTCTCATTTCTCTCCTTCAGACATTCCTTTACTGACTCAATCCACTTCTTCGGTCTCCCAGCTGGTCAATTCCCAACACACTCATCATTATACATTCGCTTAAACAACCGACTGTCATTCATCCATTCCACATGACCAAACCATCTCAACGTAGTTTCATTTATTATCTCATTTACTTTTTTCTTCACACCGCACAACTCTAATACGTTCATTCCTCATTTTTTCAATTCTTTTCACACCTAACACGCCCCTAAGATTGTCCATCTGAACCCATTGAACTTTAGATCTATACCTCTTATTCCAGACCATAGTCACCACTATTATACATTAACACAGGTAACAACATACCCTCATATAAGGCCCTATCGCACTCATGACTTAGTCCCTTTACATTCACCAACGATTTAATTGCACCAGCCACCTTCTTGCCATTCACAACTTTCCTACTACACTCTGCATCATCCGTTCCCTTTTCATCCAACATATATCCTAAATATTTAAACTCAGACACTTGTTCCAGCTGCTCACCATCTAACATAACTTCACACCGAGGACTGTCCTCACTCACAACCATAACCTTACTCTTATCTACAGTTTACTTTCAGACCTCCTTTTACATACCCTGCCAAATCTCTCTACCAATACTCTCAAACTCTCTTCAGATTCACCACACAAAACCAAATCATCCGCATATAATAGGTAGGGCAACCCATTCTCCATCATTCTGACACCATTTCCCTGCCCCCCCCTCTCTCTCTCCTCCTCTCCATAAGCAGCATATGCTGGTTGCAGTTATTACTGGCTGGCTGGCTGGCAAGCTGGCGCAAGCTGAAGGCGCATACTATTATTGTTGCTGCTGCCAAGGGCTGGCTGCTGCTGGCTGCTGCTGGCTGGGCTGGCTGTTGGGCATGTTGCTGCTGAGTTGGCTGGCATACAAGGCTGCTGGCTACTGCTGTACAGCAGCAAATGAGCATAGCAGTAAGAGTTGTTATGCTATTAAGGTTGCTGGGCAGAGCAGCAGCATATGGCTATATATAATATATATATATATATATATATATATATATATATATATATATATATATATATATATATATATATTTGTTCCGGTGCAGGTCAGTGATGGTCCAGTAAATGAAAATTCAGAATGAAGACACAAAATTGAACATATTTTCTGGCAAAGTTTTCAATCTTGTAGGACAAGGGTCTCCAAACATTTTAGCCTAAGGGCCTCAATGACTCCTCCACTAAGTCCCAAGGGCCAAGACCTAGCTTGCTCATCATATCAAGGTTTGAATTCGAAGCGACAAGTGAGATCTGATATTATATTATAGTGCAACATGTGTTTTGTAACTATAGTTTCTTAGTGAAAATACAGTGTGTTTAATTGTGAGTGTTTAATTTAATTAAAAGTGTCTTAAAGATGCATTGTAATGTGTTCCTCGCGGGTCCGGTTTGCCCCCGGGCCGTATTTTGGAGACCCATAGTGTAGGGCATAAATTTAAACATTGAAATATATTAAAATAAAATTAAAAATTAAAATTAAATTAGAAATATATAATATATATAGGCCAAAATAATTCCTTTTGCATAAACATAAAAGCGTATTATGTTATGGTATATATATATATATATATATATATATATATATTGAAGGGCCTGCCAGCTTAAGGAAAGCGTTTCTCACGACAAATGCGAAAAAAAAAAAAAAAAACGGTTAAACACCCAAATTGAACTGAACGAAGCACATCA
>JABUQX010110934.1:0-5000 GCA_015478945.1 Trachelipus rathkii
GTTCAGTTAGAAAATGTAGATCAGAGTGCGAACATCTTGACGCTCTCTCGGTCATAAAATTGATATTGTAATGGTAATTAAATTAAAAGTATTTTAAAAACAATTAAAATTTTGAACTGTGAAATATCTTAATGTGTGTTCATGTAAAATAGTCATTAGACATAATTAATAAAGAAATAAATAAAGGAACGTTTCACTATTCCGAAACTATTTTATTATTAGCTATATCAAAGTGATCTCTTAAATAGGGCCAATTAATCATTATAGAGATCAGTCTTTGTACATAGTTTTGGTGGACCCCAGTACAGTGACAAAAACCCCCCTTGCTGATCTAGGGGGCGCATAACAAAAAAAAAAAAGTGGTGATTGTCAAAGTGAAAAGTGCCAATAAACAAATATAGTGCTAAGTGAAGTGACCCATATACTGTGAAAAATTTTTTGGTAACAAAATAAAGTCTTAGTGCGTTGGTACATAGCTCTCATAAACTTTATTACATAACGATTAGCGTGAAGAATCCCGTTATTTTAAAAGTCGCTAGTCTTGTGAAAAAGAGCTCCATTTTCAAATAATATCACCGGCAAAAAAAAAAAAAAAAAAAAAAAAAAAAAAAAAAAAAGGGCAAAGGGGCGGGAAGAGGGACTTTAAGATTCCATTAGCAAAAAAGATCTCCAGTTTGGACGGTAGGGGAAAGTCAAGTACTACAGTAAAAGCAGCTGCTGTTCCCCCCTCGTCCCCCAAATCTCCAATTAGAAGAGAAGAAAATTCGAACTCCGATGGGGAAGGAAGTCAGGACCTTCATACCCCGCTACGAGCAAGATCTGTTACCCCCACAGTCTCCCCCTCGTTGGGGGGGACTCCAAAGACCAGTCTGCCTATTGGCGCTATTCCAAAGTTAGATTTGCGTAATATGATGACTTGGTTACACACTACGATTACCGTTTTCAAACTTAATGGAGTGGATGATCCAAAAGAACGCGTAAGAATATTGGCTTCCGTCCTTCCCCATGATATTGTAGCAACCATCAAATTTCCATTGGGGGGAGATTGCTTTCAAAAGTTAATTGCCTCGATCGAGGAAGCTTACGCTCCCAACCTGAGGAGTCAAATTAGGGAAATTTTCAAAAAAGGAAGAAAAAAAGAAGAACTTCCTTCAGTTACTTAGCAAGAGTTCGTGATGTTATGGGAAGAATAGGATTCGATCTGCTTGCTGAAAACAGTGCTCCGTTTGTTCAGGAGTTGTTTATTAATGAGCTTCCATCTCGCATACAAGAAAGTTTAATGACTCTGGCAGACGATAGCAGTCTTGAAAAAATTACAAAAGTAGCAGATAACTTATATAAGAACTTTTATAGGAACGACTACGAAACCCCCCAGGAAAGAAGAGGGAGAGAATATTGGGGGGCCGTGAATCATCTTCAAGGAGAACCGTTCCCAACACACGAGAGAGGATCACATGAGGAGAGTCGAAATACAAACAACAACAACAACAATTCCCAGTTTCAGAAGAGGCTAAAGTCAACAAAGAGTTCTTTCGGGAGATGAAAGGGCTTCTCAAGTCTCTGACCAAAGTCGCAGGACAGCTGAGTGAGGCCGCTGCCAAACCGACTCGTACAGAAGAACAACCATCATTTCAAAATAGAAGAAATGCTCCTAGAGAACGTAAACAAGGCAACACTGTAAATGCTGAGTTACTCGGCGAGTTATGTAAACCACACTCCAGATTTCTCCATAGAAGTTACACATGTCATTCGGAATTTTGTCCTATGTATTCTTTGGTATTCCCGCCAAATGGAGAAAGTCAGCAAGTCCATGAGTCACATCCCCAAAGAAGGCAGGGAAACGCATCAGATCCCCCCTCGAACAGGAGTTAGAGGGGGAGGTGAATATTTTAAATGAAAATGGTCGTATTTTTAATTATGGGGATTCTGCTATAGTAAATAATTTGCATGCGTCTAATAGTAGGTTTAATAATAATATTAATCTGAATAATAATAGGTATGTTTGGTATTCTAATGGGTATAATAATAATAATAATAATAATAATAATAGTAATAATAATGATAATAATAATAATAATAATAATAATAATAATAATAATAATAATAATAATAATAATAATAATAATAATAATAATAATACCAGCAGGTTGAGAATAAGAGAACGAAGGTGCTCACTGGCATGTACAAGAAGGTCATCCTTCTTCCAATGAAGCTCTGAGTATTCCGACTATTGACAAGAGTATCGATGTGACCCATACGATACCCACGCTGGCTTATAGCGGCTCACAAAATATATTAAGTACGGATGCTCCGACTGGAGAAAATCAGGTCATAAATAATTTGTCGGTATTAAATAATGTAAGAAATTATAAACTTTATACAATTGTTGATAAAATATCAAAAAGAGTCTTTATTTTAGATAGTGGTAGTGAGATCAATTTACTCCCTATGGAAGGAGAAAATAATATATCGATTATTGGTCAAATTAAAGCAGCCAATGATACCGTAATTGACATATACTCACGCGAAATTGTTACAATTGATTTTGGTTTAAAGAGAACTTATGATGTAGAATTTTTAACAACTAAATTGCCAATTTGCATATTAGGTATGCCGTTTTTAAAAAAATTTTCGTTTAATATTAATTTTGAAACAGATATGTTAACTGATACTCAGAGCAAGGAATGTATAAATTTGTGTGATAAAACAATTTGTAGAGATAAGGCTTTTATTCATACTCTCTCTCAATTTTCTTCTTCTGTAGATCATAATGAACTTTTTAGTGATATACCTATAGTTAATAATCTGGTATTTGAATTTAAACATTTATTTATAAATGCATATTTACCGGAAAATTTTAAGGTTCGGGAAGAGCAGCTTAAAGCTTGGGATGATTTGTTCAGAGAATTTGGGGGAGGGGGGAACGCTGAGTCGAAACTTAAGAATAGAAATGGGGGGGGGATACTTGTGCTTTACGTGGGGGAGAGGAGACGAGCATTCCAACTGCTATCTTGAAGGAATTAGCGTCACTTTTTCCTTATAAAACTAATATAAGCGGAGTTCCAATAAAACTTAAACCTCGTCGTATTCCTCACAAATTATTCGAACAAACAAAGAGGGAGCTATTAAATTTAGTAAAAGCGAAAGTTTTAAAGAGGGCACCATCGCAATGGAGTTTCCCATCAGCGTGTTGGAAAAAAGTGGGGGAGGGGTACGAATCGTGTGTGATTTTAGAAAACTTAATTCTGTGGCGAAAAATGATGTATTTGCTATGCCGAATATAAATGATATATTTAGTGGGCTTCATGGGACAAAGGTATTAAGTAAGCTTGACGTCACGAACGCGTACTATTTACTGCCTTTGGCAGAAGCCGATCAACATTATTTTACTATTAGTACAATGATCGGAAATTTTTCTTTTAGACAATTACCGATGGGATTTAAAAATTCGAGTTCATGTTTCATGAGATTTTTAACTATATTACTTCAAGGCATTCCCGGTGTACACGTGTATTTAGACGATATTTTGATAGGGACCAAAGATTTATCAGACCACGTGTTGGTACTTAAACAAGTATTTGAGAGATTAAATTATTTTAAAATTTGTTTAAATAAAAAAAATGCGAATTTGGGGTAAAAAGATTAAGTTATTTGGGTTTTGACTTGACGGAAGAAGGGCTTGCGCCATTATCTGAAAAAGTTAAGGAAATAATTAATGTTCCTCGGCCGGTAACCATAAAAGAAGTGCGTTCGTTTGTTGGCAGAATTTCATTTTATCGCCAAAATATACCGTGTTTTACAAATCTAACTCTGCCTTTGTATAGTTATTTAAAGGGAAAAAATAGCTCTAATAAAAAAATCACGTGGTCGCCTGAGGCTGAGAAGTCTTTTGTAGATATAAAGCAAGCGATTCGTCACGCCTCACGACTCAGGTTCCCAGCAGTCGATGCGCCTCTCAAAGTGTACATTTATGCAAATAATAAAGCTTTTAATACGGTAATTATGTCTGACGATGAGAATGGGACTCCTTTTGCTTTTTATAGTGGGTCTTTTAATACAACAGAAAAACGATATTTGCCAGTAAATAAGCTATTATTAGGGTTAACAAAATTATTCAAGAAATATGGCGCAATTTTAGCGGGAAAGCATGTGCGTATCTGTACGTGCTCTCGTGCGTTTGTATATAAAATAAATCATGCTAATGATGTACAAAATTATAATGCTAGGGAATTGAGGGAACTCGCTATTTTGAGTACTTTTAATATCACGATGGAGTTAATTACCGAAAATCAAAATGCGTTATTAAAATATTTACTTGCGAATAATATTGCCGAAGATGAGGATGAGGTAGAAGATGCTGGTCCAAATAGTGTAGTCTGTGACTCCGCCCACCGATTCACGACGGCCAATGAGCAATCGGCTGAGAATACTATAGCGACTGACGTAGGTGCTATTAACTTGGTAATGAATGAAGGCGCGCCGATAGATCTGTCGGTCAGAAATGAAGGCAGAAGTCGCTCTGAAGCGGCAAAATTGGAAATGGCCAAAATAAATTTAGTAACAACGTTTGATAAAAATGCAAAGATATTAGTCTCGCATTTCAAACGAGATTTGGACTTTGAAGAAATTAGACTACACCAACATTCTGATAAGTACCTGAGCGATCTGATGGCGAAGAGAGAGAAAACTACTTTGAAGTTAATAAAACAGAAATTCTTTTATGACGGAAAGGAGATAGAATTAATTGTCGATGTATCTTTAAACTATGCGCGCGTTTTTGTGCCTGAAAATAGTGTGCAGAAGGTAATTAGCGAATACCACAATAAAGGACACTTGGGTGTGAATAAAACCCTCCTGAGCATAAAAAATGAATTTGTGTTTCAGCACATGCATAAAAAAATAAAACAGTTTGTCCGCACGTGCTCAGCATGTCAAAAAAATAAAACAGTACCAGGTATAAGTCCTGATTACGGTGTTTTTAAAGAAGTAACGAAGAAGTT
>JABUQX010110934.1:17500-22500 GCA_015478945.1 Trachelipus rathkii
TGGCTTGTAGAAATTTCGCAGGTTAAACCTAGCGAAAATCTTTCCGCAGAAAAAATTGCCGAAACTATTGAAAAGTGTAAATTAGAAACGAGAGAGTTTATTCTCAAACGCGCTTCTTGTAAGCGAAAAATAACAAATGCTCTTAAAACTATTAATAAGTTTAATGTTGACACGCAAACTAAATTGGATGAAAACACAAAAATTGCTTTGTTTTCGATCAAGGAAAATTTAGAGTTAATTAAACTGATAAATGAATCTATAGTGCAGATTTATAGTAAGTACGATTTATTTGATTTAGATGAATCTTTGTTTGGTAGAGAGATAGATGGGCAATTTGAGTATCAAAATGATATTAAAATTAAAATCAGTAGAGTAGAAAATTTAGCAAAAATTAATGAACAACATATTCAAAATAATGCTTCAAATGAAAATGCTTTGCCATTAAAACGTGAACCTAACCCTCCTGCATTGAAATGCATGATTTTTCACGGCAATGAGGATAGGGACAAATTTAATTCATTTCTTTCACAGTTCGATAATTTAATAGGATGTAAGTCTTCACTGACTGATAAGGCTAAATTGTCATATCTTAAATCATATTTGCAAGATTATGCTTTTCAAGTCATTCAGCATTTAAGTAATACCAATGAAAATTATGCCATAGCTTTAAACTTGCTAAAAAAGGAGTTTTTAGATATACCTTATATAGTAGATGAAATTATAACTAAAATCACTCGTGCTCCCAATATTGATGAATATCAGTATGAGAAAGCACGCACATGGTTAAATGACGTCAGAGCTATGACATACGATTTACAAAATTTCAACTTAGATTTTTTCATTCCCGAAACTCCGGGTTGCGTATTATTAAGTAATATAGTTTTCAGCAAACTTCCTGTTTCATTAAAACGAGAACTCGTTAATAAATGTAGCTCGATGTACCCATCTATTAATCACATTTTTGACTATTCATTTGAAATATTAAAAATATTTTCTAGAACAAAATTTCAGAAACCTTTTTTTGCTAATAAAACTTATTTTAATAACCAAAATAAAAATACAAATAGCGTAAAAGCTAAATCCCAAAATAAAACTAATGCTAATTTTAGTAGTAATGGGGAAGAGGTTGTAGCTGAAAACCGGGTTAATTTGAGTACTAAAAAGATTTGCAAATTTTGTCAAGAAGAACATTCTATGTTTAAATGTAAAAATTATGCAACCAATAAAGAGCGAGTTGCTCAATGTAAGAGTCTGGGCTTATGTTACAGATGTAGTAGCGATAAACACCTTGCTTCCTCGTGTTATGGTCTTCAAAATAAATTACGTTATCCTTGTTTCATTTGTAATTCTCACTCTCATATTTCAGCTTTATGTAGTAAATCTCTTCTAGCAGATTGTGAGAAAAAGGGTGGAGCCGGAGCTGGAGAAACATCAAATCAGAAGATACAGGGAAAACTTGTAAGTAATATTGCTATAAATATTGGGGAGGCTGCTTTGCAGCAAAATTTGCTACCTACAATGTCTTTAAAACTTAAAAATAAAAATAAAAATGCTATTTTACATTGTGTCACAGATTTAGGATCACAATGTAGTTTTTTAAAGCCTAGTGTTTTGCGGAAACTGCAAATTGATGAAAACAGTGTAAAAGATAGCACTAATGAAATAAAAACATTTTTAGGGTCACATCATAAAATATTAAAAAGGGTCTACATAGACACCCATATAGAAGATAAAATTTTAAAGCTTCCTTTTTTCATTGATGACGTAGATCTTAACTTTTCAGTGAAAGGTTTGGATCAGGCTGTTCATGACATGAAAATGAGTAAGTATAAATTATCTAATAAATTTCTCACAAACGTACGAAATGACAAATTTGAAAATATCGAAGGATTAATAGGGGTCGATATTTTACAGTATTATAGCAAGTTTACTTTTACCCAATGCATGAAAGGTACAGCTATCGAGGTAAGTGATGGTTTGATTCCCTTAGGGGATATCAGAAATTTCTTAAATGAAGATCAGTCAAATATAACTGATCATGAAACTGCATTTCAGGAAGAGTCGCCTGTGTCATGACTAGGTTATGATATAATCGATTCTTCTATACAAAATATCGAAACTCCAACTGTGACATCAAAAAATAAAATAAATTGTTCTAAGTTAGTACATGACATTATAAATCCTATTATTTCTTATTTCAATCCTCTGAATTTTGTAAAAAATAATCCAGACTTAGATTTAGGTTTAGAAAATTTGTATAGTTTAGAATCTATAGGTATTGTTGATAGTAATGATATCAGCGATATCGATAAAAAACTCATACACGAGTTTGAAAAGGGAATAGAGCTGCGTGATGATAGTCATTATTATGTGGAGTTACCTTGGTACAAGGACAAAATTAACAAGGTACCTTCTAACTACCACGTAGCCATTTCCGCAGTAAAGCGAGTGTATAAAAATTTAAAAGATCGTGATTTAATCGATCGATATTCTGAAGCATTCACACAACAATTAAATGAAGGTATAATCGAAAAAATAAATGTGCTTCCTGACCAACTAAAAAATTATGTCTGGATACCACACAGACCAATAATAAAGGAAGTGCAACAGATAACTACTTAAGATCAGCACCGGTAATTTAATGTAGCCTTAAAAGAAACAGACCAAATCGCATCTCTGAATGAAGCTGCTTTTCCGGGCATTGATCTTATGAGTTCTTTATTTAAAATATTATGTAATTTTAGGTGTAACAAATATGTTATCGTTTCAGATGTAAAATCTGCCTTCCTTCAGATCAGATTAAAATTAGAAGAAGATAAGAATCGATTGGCATTCCTATGGTATGATAAAAATCAAGAATTAATCACATATCGATATGCCACAATTATTTTTGGTATGGCTTCTTCTCCATTCATCTTGAATTACGTCATCAAATATCACACAGATAAGTATACTAATGATCTTTGTTCTTATGTTTTAAAAAATTTTCTTTATGTAGACAATCTCATTTATAGTCATTCTGATGAAACTATTCTTGAAACCCTTTACAGAGAATCGGTTGAAAGGATGGAAGAGGGTGGATTCTATTTACGTTCCTGGAATACGAATCATAAAAGGCTCAAAGACCTCATGATAGAAGACGACCGTGCTGAGATGCATGGTTGTGAAAACGAAAGAATTTTGGGATATCTATATAATATGGAAGCGGATACAATGGCTCTTGATGATTTCAACATAGCAGGTAGTATCGAAACTAAACGTGAGTTATTGTCCCAAATATCCAAGGTTTTTGATCCCCTGTCATTATTTTTGCCTGTAACTATAAAGGGTAGGCTTCTGATGAGACAAACTTGGCAGGCTCAGACTCAATGGGATGAAAGGGTAAGTTCCGATATTTCTGCACAATATCGAAAATTGAGTAACGATTTGATGTTGCTTAAAAATCTTTCATTTAATCGATTTGTTTTCGATTATGATAACAATGCTACTTTAAATATATTTTGTGATGCTTCAGCATCAGCTTATGGCTTTGTAATGTATATTGCCTCTGAATGTAAATCATATATATTATTATCGAAAGCAAAAGTTGCTCCTTTAAAAAATAGAACTTTGCCTACTCTTGAGCTATTGGCAGTATATTTGGCATTTAAATGTCTTGCTCAAATACTTTCTGCTTTCAATTATAACTTTAAAGAAATAAACATATTTGTCGATGCTCAAATAATATTAGCTTGGCTTCTATCTCCTAAAATTAAAACTAAACAAATTTTTATAAGAAATAGGTTGAGCGATATTAAAAATAAAAAATCGGAAATATTAAAGGAATTTAGTTCAACGATTAATTTCCTCTATGTAGAGACCTCACAAAATCCGGCAGATTTAGTAACTAGGGGAATTTCCTTTAGGGAATTTTCCAATAAATTTCAAATATGGGAAAAGGGACCATCTTGGCTTTCATTAGATAAAAACCAATGGCCCAAGCATGAATTAAAATGTTTATCAGAAGAAAGTAAAATGCTAATCGATACACATATCGTAACCAATATCGTATTAAAAAATGATTCTGTAGAACCTATTTTGGATATTAATAAATTTTCAAGTTTGCATAAGTTACATAGAGTAACAGCATACGTGTTCCAATTCATTTTCAAAACTAAAAAGCAAAATAAAGATTTCCATCTTAGAAGTAAAGAATATTGGTTAAAAATAATGCAAAATATCGATTTTGAAAAAGAAATAGCATTCTTAAAATCACCTTCTGACAAAGTCCCAGAATTGGTTAAAAGATTAAATTTATTTTTAGATGACAATGGTTTTTTAAGAACCAGAGGTAGAATAGCTAAAACTAATTACTACGATTATAATATTATTAATCCTATTTTGCTTAGTAAAAAACACCATCTCACAAAGCTCATTGTTTCTGATTGTCATCTTGCATGCAAACATTTGGGACTTCAAACTACATTAAATATGGTACGTTTGAAAGGGTTTTGGATCACTAAAGCACGTCAAACAGTCAAAAACATCATTGAGTCGTGTCTTATTTGCAAAAAATATAATTCTTTCACTTTCAATTATCCTAAATTTACAAATTACACACAAGCTCAAATGGACTTTTTCAGACCATTTAAGCATACTGGAGTTGATTTCACCTCTCATTTTTGGATAAAAGATGGCTCTGTAGAAAAGAAAATGTATATATTAATTTATACTTGTTTGAATATACGTGCAGTTCATTTAGACCTATTACCTGATATGTCCACTCAATCATTTTTATCATCTTTCATGCGTTTCACAAACATTTATGGAATTGTAGATTTTCTGTATTCTGACAATGCCAGAACTTTTGCTCTCGGTGGTAATGCTATAGAAAATTCTTTAATTTCAGATGAATTTCAGGAGCATATGAGAATCAACAACATTAAACATGTAAGACTGCCTCTGTACGCACCGTGGATGGGTTCTGCATGGGAGAGAATGCTTCGTATCCTGAAGAATTG
>JABUQX010110935.1:0-24765 GCA_015478945.1 Trachelipus rathkii
CAACATTATTTTGGTTTACCCTATAATCTCAATAATAATTTTATCATAAATATACAAATACGAAGAAATTGCTTCTAATATACTCTTAAAATAAAACTAAGTACATAATGATATACATATATATCTTATACACAAGGAAATATCAAGACCCAGCTACTGGCAACAAAATAATCTATAAGTCAATAATATATCACAGTAACTTGATCATTATAAATAAAAATAAAAAACATCCAAATATAATATATGACAATAAACTTAAGGTAACCATTCTATTGATTCAAGACTAAGGCTAAAGAAATAACATTAACACCAAATATACAAGGACACAAACACCCACACAAACACATCGACACACACACACAGATAACAAAGAGAAAAAGACAAAACAAAAAGCGCAAAAATAAGCCACAAAACATAATCACTAAACAATATCCAAGAATCAAAAAACATTGCGTTTTCGTTACATAAAACTACCTCACCAATGAATGATAGAACAAAAAAATAAACAGAATAAAATAGAACAAAAAACAAATATCAAACATCCGAACATACTAACGTATTCAACCAAACCCAAACTAAAAATGACAAATCAGAATTACAACACAAACAATATCATGTTCAGCGATCAACCAATAAAACGCAAAAACCAAACAAAATACCGGCCACACACACAACGAAAACTATCGTGACCGTATAGTCTCAAGAGATCCACATACAACGCCACAACATCAGCACACAATATCGAGAGAGCATACAAACCTGTCTAGTCAATAAGTACACGGTAACACAGAGACACAACTATCCGACTCAGGTTAAATGAGCAAGGAAAACTGAGTGTCGTGGAGCATCCGCAATACTAAAAGAACAATCAATACACATAGACGGCGAGGATCAAGAGATACGCCCAACATCCATTTATATCCTCGATACACAAAAAGGAAATCTAGGCCAAGTAACTTAACACCACACATACAATTAAGACTACAGGCACACTAACATATGACACACCAACTTATGTATATGATCACTCCCGACAAAAAACTGAAAATCACAAACAATTCCATAGACAACCTCCCATCCGGAGGACACTAACACCATGAAACAACCCACTCAAGCAGAATAAATAAAAAAGAAAATACTTAAATACAATCGTGATTAACACGAGTCACCGAACAACAATTCCATTGACCCAAGCACTACCAATCATCAGAAAAACCAACATAAACAAAAGTCTGCATACTACTAATGAATTCGCAACTCTAAATCAACGAGGACCACACACATAATACGGGATGCTTCTTTAACAACCGGCAATACATCATAGAACAGATATAGATAGCAACTCATATATCTACATGCACCTATCCATTCTCAAAAATTCTATACACATTTCCAACTCTCTCAACCAACACAGTATCCACAAACAACCTCTAGTTTTTCTCTTTTCTATTATTGAAATCCACACCAACTCAACACCAACAAACATGCGACACAAATAACTAAAATATCCAGTTAAGGAAGATAGAGTAAAAACACCGAGCAGGATAACATCCTATGAGACGCACCAGAAGAGATAACTATACAGTCATAGATCCAATACCAATCAGTACATAATGAGATATTACAAACAAATTAAATTTAAAACATAACACTAAATAGTAATGACAAATGACTTAAGTAGTATACAGTGAGAGTATAAAGTAGTATAATAGTTAGCTAATAGTACCCTAGTATCTAAACAAAGAGAACAATTAAGCCCAGTCACAACATCAACATACAAGACATATACAAAATAAATCAAGAAGTAAAGCTAAATAATACTTAATTGAATATAAAGAGAACCTCCAAATAGTACAACTTGAAAAATAATAAATACACAACCTAATGAAAAATTAAGTAAAAAATACATACAATACGTATACACATAAGCACAAACCTAAGGTAAAACTAAATAAACTAAAAAATAAAAAAATACCAATTAATAAACTACCATATATAAAACATATGAATTAACCATAATATAAAATGAAAACAAACCAATTATCACACATCAAGTATAAATGATAATAAAAATTAAATTAAAACTAAATTTAAATAACCAGTCAACCACTCAAAAATTACGTAGGCAAACAACACATTCTGTCACATTATTTTTAATTATAATCACACGCATAAGCCAATATCATCATAATATATATCTGCTAAAATCAAAAGCACAAAATAGTTACAAACATTACGGTCAATCAGCACACTCCTTTACAACAATAGATAACAAAAATCCAAAAAGATATAAAATACTAACCAACAATTATAATAAGAAACGAAGCATATCAAAATATGGCTTCACTTCATTACTAGAATCCCCAAACCGTCAATATAAAAACATATTAAAACAATTTGAAATAAAAAAAAACAAAGAAATACAATATAGCACACAAGAGACATCTCGATAATATCCAATCAATAACACAGAAAACAAACGACCCAAACTATACCAAACTCACCCCACCTATCAAAAACGATAAGAAAAAAAGATGTCTTTACTTATATAGTAGAGTTCGTCTCAAACCCAAAAAAACGAAAAATGACACAGACCAACACAAGAGACAAGTACTATAACAGAATTCAATCAATCATGTCCACAAAATCTGTACACACCAGTAAAAAGAACACCTACACACAGAAAACACAAGCAACGTAATCCACAAATGAATCCAATCACCACACACAAATAATAAAAAATCAAATACATATCTGAGAACAAATGACTAACACCACATAAATAAGAAGCAGACCAAGAAAACTGAACAATAAGCGTAAAAAAACATTAAAGAGCAACTGGAGAGCCCATACCACGGGCAAATCAAATAAAACTAAAAAAATCAAACAGAAAGAATACTAAATGTTCCTCAGAACACACCCATAAAATTCAAATTGAGAAACCAAGAAAATTCACCACATACCACCCACCCAAACTAATTACAAATCAAAAAACAAAGAAAAAATCTAATAATAATTATAAAAACCATAAATAAGAAAATCATAAATCGCACAATATACTGAAAATGCATATTAACACAACTCCCAAACACTATTACCAAAAATTTCGACAAAACCATATTAACATTTAATCAACGCAACATAAACAATACCCATCACCAATAACCAAAATTCCACTCATCTCTAACAACTTACACACTAACAAAATCAACAACCAACTCACATATTCTTGTTAAAACCACAAACAATAAACTTACTCGACATACGTAAATCAATAAACCACATTAGCGAAAGATGTTAGCTCAAAAACACTGAGCCATATTCAACCAACACATATACACTATCCCTAACCCAATTCAGCTAAACAATATTATCAATAAAACAGAAAACAACCAACACAAATACAGCCATATTAACCACTCGAACCGACGTACAACTTCCAGCACCGTCATATAAAATCTGAGACAAACGCATCCAACACTCAGCCTATAAATACAGAAAAATCAAGGGAAAAAGAACTATATCACCACACTGCCCAGACTCACATATAAGTCACAAGGAAGACAAACCCTATAATAATAACGGAACACACTGCCAGACCACAACACAACTACAAAAGAATAAAAAACCTAAAAATAAATCAATCCAAAAAACAAAATCAATAATAACACTAAATAATAAGAAACACAAACGAATAGGTCAGTTTCAAAACCTAACCATCATACCGTAACTACAACATAAAAGCAACCTTCTACACAATATACTTACATAAACTCAACAAACACACTATATCACCCCTTAAGAATGACACAATAAAAACATCGATCTCCACACGCAGAAAACCATCAGTCTCGCAACACAAAGACTAACATTCACGACAAAGTATAAATCACAAGGCAGTACCTGACATAAATAAAAAAGAAAAATAAAAGAAGAATCATATAAACTTCATATAAAAAAAAAACAACACGATATCAAAATCACACTAATACACACCCGACACCTCCAGTAGGAACTCCATTTTCATAAACAACACACACAACTAAATAATTTAATACCAACCAAAAATAAAATAATCACACTAAAAAAATTTAGACTATAAAATAACTACTACATTAACACCAACAGATGCCACACACAACACAAACAATGCCTAACAATAATCTATTAATAAATCAGAAAAAAGAAGAGGCCAATCACAACGCCTTAATGATATTCCCTAGAGAGAGTGAACTTAATAAACCCAGACACAACAATCCAAAAGAAAACAACCAAAAAATAATAATAAACCCAGATCAACACATCATAGAGCAAGGGAGAGTTAATCGATCTTATAAACAACAAAACTGATCCATAAAGGGGACACAAACGCTAAGCTCAGAATGAAAAACTAATTGCAAGATAAACCAGACCAATTAAATCACAGATAAACTACTAAAACAAAACTAAAAAACATTGATAATGCAGAAGTACATAATAAACCTCTGACCGTATCACACAAACATCCAAACCCAAGCCAACAAAACACCAACGTACCTGCAAATATCATAACTAAAAATAACCGAACTACAAACACACAATACACTGTTACTATCTTATATCAAGTAACACACAAACCATTACCAAACAAACCCCCCAAATAAACAATCAAAAAAATAAGCCCAGACGACGTGTTTGACTTTGACATCTATAACTGTAGTCCTTTGCCCAACAAACATTGCAAACTCAACTACATCTATACAACATAATTTCTAATAGATTTTGTTATATGTCTCCTAAAACACCTACATCTTTGAGACTGCGCGTACAATAAATTCACACACTTTAAATCAGTGATTAAGCATTTGCCAACAAATTTTCTAGCTAATCTTATTCGACAATAGAGACGAAAAAAATGTCGCGTCTGTTTTCAAGGATCACGCTATATTGTATAAAAACTAATACGTAATACTCCCTATTTAAAAAACCTCAATTTAAAAGTACAATCTGTAAACATCTACAGGCGTATATTTACAAATATACTTATAATACTTTCAAACAACCCTGCACACTTTAAACCAGTATACATTTAAGAAAACTAAAGAACCTCAACATGTCCACATTCTTTTCAATAGCAAAATTGTGCCTCATACACAGTCCAGTACTATTCCAAGTCTCATGTAAAACAAAAAATCATAGAAGCAAAGTAATAAATTCAAACAGCAGTAATTAAATCAAAGAGAAGTGATGTAACAAATACTCAAGACTTTAAAGAATAACAGCAGACTGATCAAACCTGTTTCCCTGTGCTATAGAAGTTTCTCCCACTCACACCCCACAAAAAATCATACCAGGATTTGGCAATACAACAAGCTAAGATCAACTGGGAAATAACAGGAACTCTAAACTGAATTAATATGCTACTATCAATCTTCAATCCAATTAAAGTCCAACAAGCTTAAACGTCATGAAACAACAGCATAGAAAACGCGATCACAAAATCCTACCTTCCTGTAGAACACAATGACAGACAATCACCACTGATAGGTACCAAACACACCACCACAACATTAAAAGTCATGCCCACATCCAATAAGATCAACACTACTGAAAACCAACACCATCCAACTCCCCCAACGACAACACTAACATCTAAAAACAAACAGCACACAATATCCAAAATAAAACTCACAGAAAACAATCCCAAAACCCAAAGTGATCCTTATAGTACTAACACGGTGCAAAGGGTTCAAACACGATAACACACACATTTGCACAAGTAAAAACAAACACCTCATAAAAAGCAAACTGTTAATCACTCGAAATAACATCAGATACACCTTACTCCTTCAGAAACTCAGAATTCCACAGGCAATCCATCCTCGCAACATAACACCCAGACAATATCAAGAATCCAAACATTTTAAAAATGAGTTAACACATACAAACTTGTCGAGTACCGCACAAATCAACACATTAAAATTCAAAACAAAAGCGTATTAATATGAAACAAGTTTTAACCAAAAAAAAAACAACACACAATACTTTACTTCATCTAACAACAATACATGAAACAAAAGCAACCCACTAACCCACAACAACATAATAGAAACAAGCAAAGAAAACTGACTTAAAATACTCTATATAAAAATACAATGGCACGGAACCAAGCGCTACAACGTTCAGCTACACACCCAAAACCATCACGATTAAACAAACAACCATAACCCCAAACGCCATCTCACAATTCTAAACCCTGTCACCGTTCACCAGTATTGAAAGAGTCAATAATCACCACAACACTAGTCCCCATGGTCCCGAAGTTCAATAAGACAAAATTACAGAAGAACAAACCAATAAGCAAGCACAAAGGAATAACACAAAACAATTAAATAACACATTGTTAGAACAACCTAAAAAGGCATATAACCTAATACACATCAAGTTCAAACTGCACACCACAACACCTCATACCTCGTACAACAAAACATGCAACCAAAACGCATCTTTGGACAAAAAATCAACACAAGAGATAAATTCACCAAACTAACTCTCCATCAATAATCACGGACCACTGTCTTACTCACCATCTCTCTACCACTCTAACCGACAAGCCTCCGCAAACCGCCTCACGACAAAAGCACCAAACACCATTAAGAACACCCACTGAAAATACATAAACACAGCTAAAACCAACGTACACATCCTCACGTCTTCACACACGAACATCCCATAAAAAATCCAACCCAACTATACTCCACCACCAAACGAACTCTATCCCTGAACTCCCTACCCAACTAACCGACAACACCTCCCACCCCTGCACCACACACAACTCACACCCACATCCAAGAGCACACCGATACCCTAGTAAAACTTAACTCCAATTACAAACTCCACAACCAACTACAAAACAACAAGAAAAAACACTAAGATATTCGTTCATCACACCACCCACTTAAATTAACAACAAATCAACAACTAGCTATCTGGTTGATATCACCAGACCTACACAAAACACCCCCCACCAAATCGCATACGACAAAAAACTATAATAAAAAATAATCATAAAACTTTCCATCTCATCAAAAAGCATATAGCTTTTATCTCCTATGTAGATTAATAAAAAATATAAACAACTTTTCGTGGTAAACTACAAGTAATATATTGTAATTAATAAACTCGAGATAAAAAAAAAAAATGTCCACACAGTAATTTAAAGAAAAACAAGAAAATATAAAATATATATCAATACATAATATAATAAATTTAGAACACACAGCAAACATATAAAATCAACATCTCAAAACGCAAACCAACTAACACCCCAAATACTAGCCAGCAGTAGAACGCAATTATTGATCATATGATTAACATTATCCAATATAAATGAGCAACCAAGAAGATACTATATCAAATCGACAAAACAAAAAATAACCATTAAAATATTAAATATAGCAAATATTATTATTAATTTATTAACGTAAATTAATTAAACAAATCAAATTCTAAAATTATTATAAAATGAATTATTAAAAATATAATAAAACTAATATTATAATAAAAGTGTAAAAAAATGAATAAAGTAAACCCTAAGTAGCGACTTTTTAAAATTATTGAAATAAACAATAACATGCCTACAAGCCACACCGAACGGAAAGGACTTTTTACATACACTACACCAATATATTACAAATCACAATGATATGAACAAAACACTACCTAAACACAACTCGGCCAACAATCCCTACGAATTTAGTTAATACGTCGTTCAAATCAATAATATCAAAATACAATAATTTGCCAAACAAAAATATCGGTAATAGACACCAAAAATAAGAAATCAAACAAGCATTAATAGTAGAACATCCTAACTAATATAAAAGAAATAGAAGATACAAAGAAAGACTTAATTAACATAAATAGCGCGATTATATCTACATAAACACTAAAACACTCCCAATAATACTGACAGCAAAAAGGCTTACCAACGATAGACTAAAATCAAGAACCATTGTCAACTAAACCCAATAAGAAAAGAAAACAACAACAAACATGTAATAAACTCAAGCAGACCTAAATAAAAGAAGTGTAACTGGTCTTACAACTAACCACAAACCAAAAACAGTAAATACAAAACCAACAACAGAACTAAAAGACTTCTGACCAACCTACGATGTTTAAATTAAGAATGCTAACAAACAAACATAAAAAATGTATCGTATATACCTATACAACACCATAAATTTAACTAATAAAAGATACAATGAATACTTGCATTAAAAAGTAACGAGAAATGACAACCAAATACAACCAAATACCAGAAGACATAGAACTAGAAATCATGTCATCCTCCTCATACATAATAAGAACCGACATTTCCAAAACGAGCCCTCACAAAAAAAAAAAAAAGAAAAGCAAACCAAACAATAAATAACCCAAAGACACGCACTTAAAAACACACCTGGGACTCGTATTAAACCAGACCAACCAAGAATACACAAATAATGTTAGAGGACAACAGAAAGTGGACTCCCTAATAAGATCAAACTATACACAAAACAACATAACACACACATACAACAAAAACTAAATGTACATGAAAAGAGACTAAAGTACTCCATCAATTACAAGGCACACTCTAAATAACAACGTTGATAAAATTACTACCCACCTAAAATCAACCCACTAATCATATAGAAATAAACACTAAACATCAAACAAGAAACAAAACTTCCTAAAACAAACACAAACACTAAAGAAATAACAAATTGACAAATAATATTACAAAGTTAAATAATAAACACCCAATAAAAAAGTAATAAAAACGACCAAGCCACCCTAATAAAATTATCAATTCAAATCTACATAAGAAATTCCAATCTATAAAATCCTGCTTTATAGACCCACCTAAAATTCAGGGAATTAATAATACATAAATAAACAACCAGAATCATTCATCCTCATAAAACTCGCTACATGACTATTACAAAGTATCACAAAAAGAATATCATCACGCTAAAAAAAAATACAATGAGAAGATAGCGTCTCGAAGGTAGATATGCCACCAGATGACTACCGCCCCGATTCCTCATCATCATCAAAGCCTCTCAAAAAATAACTGACTCAACACACAAACATAATAAAACCAATGAGCAAAAATATCTGCCCCACACCCTCGTTACATACCCTACTACAAGCTGAGAGAATTTATTTCATGAAACCTATCAAACTCCAAACAATAAAACATAAAAATCGAACAATACTATAATATATCACAGTCTAAAATACCAGCGAAATAAGACAACCTAGTAACGTATCCAAAAACCAACTACTATGAGAGAATATACTACCAACGGATGGAATTATATTCATAAAAAAAAAAAATCAATCTAATAAAAATAATGAAACACAACCACTACCCAAATAAAATAAAATTGGACAATTCCGTATCACCTTTATGAGATAACACACGAATTTGTTTAGAATATATCCGGAATAATGACATATATAAACACACAATTAGGTCTTAATTAAACGAAATTTTTACGATTATACAACTAATCAAATTATTGAGAAAAACCACTAATGAAGATAAAAAAAAAATGTGTTAAATAGAAGACATTAAGCTAGATAAGTAATTATAAATAAAAATATAAATAAAAAAATAATATAGTAAAATAATTATATATACTAATAAAAATACTTAAAAAAATACTAAAACCTAAAAAAAAATTAATAATAATATTAAAATAAAATTATCAATAACTTGTTCTTGTATAAATAATAATATAAATAAATTAATTAAAGATATAATAATAATTAAATAATTAGAAATAAATATATAATAAAAATAGAATAAAATATATAATAAATATATATAATAAAATAATAAAAAATAACTCTACCTAATATTAAACAGTAACTGGACAAAATCCATAACTAGCTTATTGGATATAATGAAATGATCGGTTTACACGAAATTTACATGTAAAACAATCAAAAATAAGCCAACCCAATAAATCATACATAAATCTAAGCCTTAAATCCGGTTAAAACCGCCCCCAAATTGACAAAGACAATAAAGAATAACGGAAAAGTAAATATATATATAACAGTAATTTAACCATTACCATTTAATATAAAAAATAATTAATAAAGTAATTCAAATAATTTACGAAAGAAATAAGGAAAGAAAGAAGAAACAAATAAAAAACTAGTAGAAGAGAGAGAAAAAAAGACAAAAGATCAACGAGAGGAGGACAGGATTAACGCACAATAAGTAAAAAAAGACCGAAAGCAAGAAAACGCACCAGATTCTTACTGAAAGCAAGAAAACGAACACTGGTCTTACTTCTTATCGCAGATAATAAAAAGAGAAAACCAAACAAATAATGGCTTTTCAAGATGACCAACCACAAAACTATACTAAAGTATAAACGATTAAAGGAAGACTGAGGACAAATATTACTGTAAAATCAACAATATGTAACAACTTAGGACATGAGATCCGTGACCGCAATTATTCACAAAGATCCAAAAACAAACCATACGTCTGAAGGTACAACTGTGAATGTTATATATCGGCCAAGGCCTCAGCGTCATTACACTGCAGAGCTCCATTTATTACCATAGTACAAAATTGAAATTATGCGTTAACAAAAACGACTACGTTAAATTATGAACTCAGGAGGAATATAACATAAACCAATATATATATAATACAAACTAAATTAGAGTAGGCAACTATGAACTATCATCCCTAACAAATACCAAATTAAACAAGCACAAAATACAAAATAGTATGAGAGCTCATAGAAAATAAACGAAATCCAATTCAATAACCATTATGACACATAAACAATGAATACCTCAACCTAAATAAATAAGACAGATAGACGGAAAACATCCCTATTTTAATACAACAACCGGCCCATATTTTTCAAGATACATCATTATCAAACAGAAATATATGCAACACTTTGTCACATCAAAATTCCCCGATCACACTCACTAATAACCACACTATACGTCTAAATCGGGCAAACCGGACTATCTTATATTTATAAAAGAAATAGAGAGAGAAGAAAAATAAACAGAAGAAATAATCTCGGAATAAACGATATTAGGTAACGATTTCGATTACTTAAGCCTAATCATAACTCCATAATACATTCACATACCACACCAAAGAAATACCAAAACTCATCTCTACACCACCCTAAAAGAGCATCACACTCGTCAAAGAGATCCATGCTATGCCATAAAGACCAAAATAATACATATATACCATGTCAAAAAATAAAGGATAAAACATCAATTCAATGATAAAAATACAATAATCGGCAAATATTTGCACAGCAGAATGAAATGTTATGTAATAAATGGAACAAACAACATCTAACTCTCCTCAAAAAACCATAATGGACTAAGTCAATGTTAAAACTCTATAAAAAAAGATATATACCACGGACCATTTCTAAATAAAATCTTATCCTTAAACGACATGTAACATGACGACAATAGGGCCTTACAGCAAACCCGTACCAACTCATATTAACCACTGTATCATTCGAAACACTACTATCACCAGGACAGCTATTCGAGGCTTGACACACAGACACTAAAGTCAACGATACCACAGGAGAAGATCTAAGGAGAATAAGATCCGGAGCTGTAAATGAAATAAAATATAAAAGAAAAAAATCGAGATGAGCCTAATAAAGAATAAACCCCACACTCCCCCAACCCAACTAGAAATTAGATAACATCCCTCTAGCACCACATGAGCAGTATCATTAACCATATACATACACAAATACCACTGTCCGCCGCAAATTGCGTCACAGATAACGCTTGGGGCGATGTTGCGGCTTGGCAAAAAGTTCAGAATCCAAACACAAGAGGTCAAAAGATAACGGCTCACACTGACACCTAAAAACCAGAAATATACTAGGAAGGATAGATAAGATTCGTAATAACGAGTAAAATACTCAAACCATATTAATTATTATACAATAAAACAAAAATAGACTATCACCTACATTACACTACCCACACAATATACTAAAAACAAAAAATAAACGGGATAATCAAAACAGCAAACGAATCAAGCAAACTGGGGGGTCATTACCCCAATAAAAAGAATCAAACAATACGATAGACAACACAAAACAGTAACCTATTAAATATAAATAGAAACAACAACTAATGTGATCAACGTTAACTCCTATACAAAGAAACCCACGAGCCACTACCAAGGAGGGTTCACGCCGACCACAGACAAGAGGAAAGAAACAGAAATACAAACACTAGGACTTCACAAATATCCAAACCGGAGTGGGAGGGCCAGAGAACCCCCAAGCCTACGAACCGCATCCGTTACCGGCAAAATAATAAACACAACAATACGAACGAGCAGGCCTTAAACCCTCCGCCGAGGAAAATTGACCTACCCTCTCCCGACACACCGGAAACCACTGAAGCGACCCCCATCGAACGGAGTTCAATACCCCTGTCTTCGCACGATGATGACTCGCCCACTATACAGAAAAACAAAAAACATCAGAAAGATACTAAAGGATATCAAACAAACAACATAGTTTACCCACAAAGGACCCTAACAACCACCTTGGAACGATCCTCGCAGGCCACTACCTCGGGAACGACATCAAAATATGACTAGCCTTCCCCCCAAATGCAAGCGCAGTTCTCCATAACCACCAAAACATCTCAATACCTAACCCCTTATACTACACCTCCCCTAAAGAGTATCCCACAGCCTCTTATTAGTTCTCGAGCTTTTTTTCGTGCGGGATCACTTCACCGCTCCTCACTTCCCCAACAGGTAAGATAACAAAAACGCGGTCCCTCCCGCTCGGTTCCCCTTCGGTCACGAACCGCTCTATGAAGCTCGGTGGAATATAATAAGATACACTATTCCATAGAGTCATACACATCACATATCATAATATCAAAAATCCAAACCTATCTCTCAAAATACCGGAGAAAAAAGAAAAGCATTAATTGAACCCTTATATGTAAGAAGGTAAGGCAGATAAGGGATTATGTCCATAGACATAAGCATACCTATAAACATTGACTACAAATAACACGAAGTTTAATCAACCTGACGTGAAATTCAAAATTCCTCTTGACCACACAAAATATTCTATTCCACTTATCTTTACTACCATTACTATTTATTTTTTCCATTATACAAGACGAGAATATCAAACTAAGTACAAATTAGAAAAAAACATAAAAAACTTACAAAAACAAAATATAAAACGATGAAATAAAATCCGTAAAGACAATCTATGAAGGCAAAAGAATACTCTGCCCTGCACCTCTAACAAATAATGAATAATAATAATAAATGAAATACATGAATATTTAATATATAATATTAATATTAATAAAAATATTATATATAATAAAAGAATAATATAATAATAAATAATAAAAATTATAGTAAATAAATAAAATATAAAATAAATATATAAATATTAACTTATAAATATAAAAAAATAAATATACTTGAATATATAAATTAAAATTAAAAGAGTAATTAATAAATAGTAAAATATAATAGAAGAAGATATTAGAAATAATAATTAATATATACTTCAATGTGAATTGAAATTATATATATATAAGAAAAATTATGATGACACCAATAATAATAAGTATATAAAATAATATATATAATTTTAAAATAACCCTGGGGTGATTTTAAACTTGGGAGTAGGTTTTAACATCTCGATGTTAAAAACAAAATAATAGATATGAAAGGCCAGACTTAAAAAAGTATATACTACGATGTATAGAATAAGGATAATGAAACCAATTTCGAAACTACATACTCTTATAAAATCACATCAAAGAGAACGATAAAAAAAAAAGTCCACAATATAAACATATTACATATTAATATCCAATAGAGTATTTTTATATTCATATTTATAATAATATAAAAACATCCATTTAATAATATAAAGACTAAAATCGCTTAAATATAAAAAAAATACTATGAATAAAAGAATAAGATTTGATATACAACAAATTAATTTGTAAATTAAATCCTAATTTATCCCCACTTAAGTTTTAATAACTGTCAAAAACTATGTTAGCTTTCAATAGTATTTAATAACTTCTGCCCCCAAGCAATAAAGTCACATATTCACCCACCCATAGCCACTCTCTTAGGACCAAAAAAAAAAATAAAAGTCGGATGTAATCTACCCGAAACTGTTTTTTAACTCTTCAATCGAATATAAAAACTTATTAGAGAGATTATAATAATACGTATGACGTATTGACCTGAATTAATCTCTATTTCCTATTTATAAAAGACCCAATAAAATTTCTACCTAGCTTACCAAATCACCAACTAATGAATGAGAAAGAATCCAATAAAAAATATACCTGATAAAATACCTAAAAAAACAAAACTGTTGAAACTACAATATAAAGTACTCAAAAAATAAAAAATAAAAAGAACAATACAGATGACAATATTACCTAATAAATATAAAGAAAAACAAGGCAACTTGGCGTGCCACTTACCTATAGTCATATAGACAAAAGAACAACCCACACACACAGGTATGTGACCTCACAAATAATAAAGAACTAAAGAAAACTAGACTAAGAAATGCACCAAGGTAATCATGTAGATCCTAGACCGGTAAAATATAAAAACCAATATCAAACGTCGTACCCCCAATATGTAGAAAACAAAATGTGGCCAAGTTGACCATATATTCACCAGAAACATAAGCAACTACAGACAAATCAGACACTCTAAATTACAAGAATCTAAATACTAATCTAAAGCTATTACCTAAGTACACACAACTACCCATAGAAAGATAATGAATTAACATCGACCACACCCGCCATAATCTACACAAACCTACAATCATACTAAAAACTCTCTCAATCATCTACGTACCTCAAAAACCAAAATCACCGACTAAATAGAGTAAGATAATTCTATGCACGTTATTCACATCTTTCACATTCACACACAATAATTTTAATAAAACAACCAACCTCTCCATATACCCACACCTTCATCAGTATCTTTTACATCAGCCCACTCCAAATAAGAAATTAGATAAAATCAACCTATTTCCACTTTAACGTACGAAGCGGACGTTTAAGTAATCTCCTTGCCTCACCTATATTAATTAAAAATATAAATATATATTACTTTCTTGATTCACATCATGATGTGAATAATAAATGTCGATAGTATAATGGTTGCATATTGAAAAAATATTAACCATAAACATTACTTTTACGTAATACATAATCTTATATATAAAAATGCTCTTTAGCAATATGTTTGAATTCTTTACATATAAGTATGTATTATCTATAAGACTAATTGATTCATCATTCCACTCTACCCAAATTGTTCTATTGCAACGTGCCTCTGGGGTAAACTACTCGTAATCTTATGGACCAAAAATAAAACTACTAATTATTAAACTGAAAAGATTAGAATTAGTCACCAACTATTATTCAGCATCCGGTATACTGCACTCAACTATATGAAGTAAAAACGTAGAGAAATGTTATAGAATACGTACTTACCTCGATTTACAGAGAGGATTAATACAAGGAGAACGGACTCTGTGGCTGTTGTTAGTTTCAAACCTGACACTAAATATGTTACGAGTCAAAATAGTATAACATTTTTGCATACTCATATAAATACAAATTATACTATTAGCTAACCATTGTTATATTTGATCAGCATCAGTCTAGAACCACTCTAAGATCATTTTATTAGAATAAAATAACTCAATCTAGCGCATGCTAACAAATGATGAACCGATTCTAAATATAACAGTAAGGCTCTGATTGCAAAACACGGTATCGATCTGTTGCTCTAATGAGGACGACCGGCTTTATTAACAGAAAGATAACTAAAAGGTCAACAGTTAATGAGTGACCCAAAAAAGATACAAAAACCTGACAAAGAAATTACAAACACCGAACTGGAGTCGAGAGGACCCGGGACATATATATATAAGACACAATTCAACGTTGTCATTACCCCAATATTAAAACAAGGAATGGCAATTCACCCCTTTTCTTCACAAAATAGCCGAGACAAACTACATCCAGTTAACACTTAAATATATATATACTCTGTAAATAAAACTTAAATTCCATGTCAATACCCATTTGAATAGTTACCCCACACATCATCAGTATACCGTAACAAATTAGAAATCACAGACATCTTTTACACACCCCTGTCCAAATCCATCCTCAACCACATTCCAATTAGCTCAAACCTCTCAATTCGGCCTCAAGACAAACCAAATCACTAATACTGAGCGGATATAAAGGTAGTAGCATACGTAATTCACATCTCTTCCCAATATATCGTACCATATATCATACAATCCGCCACCTAATAATACCACTCCATTGTCACACCACAACAACACTAATAAAAAAATCGAATCAAAAAAACATCTCGTTAGTAACGAAGCGCGAAGTCACTCAAGATTTTTTCCAAGTCCCCCAAATATACTAATATATATAAATAATATATATATATATAATAATAATAAATAAATATATATATAATAATAAATAAATATAATAATATCAGTTAGCAACTGCTCTTAATTAATATTGATTAATATATATCTATAAATATAAGAATAATAATAAAAGTTAAATAATATATA
Source organism: Trachelipus rathkii (assembly GCA_015478945.1). NCBI lineage: Eukaryota > Metazoa > Arthropoda > Malacostraca > Isopoda > Trachelipodidae > Trachelipus > Trachelipus rathkii. The sequence continues at coordinate 16,695 of JABUQX010110935.1, forward strand.
ATTTATTAAATATATGATAATATTATAAAATAATATTAATATATAATATAATATATAAATATTAAATATAATATTAATAAATTATTAGAATAGATATTATATCCCAAGTACGGCAACTGCATTTGGTTTATTCGGTTTGGCCATAAAATATTTAATAACATATATACCAAAATAAAAAGGAAGAACTAAACTAGGTCATAGTCACCCCAAATTAAAAAAATATAGGAAAATGGTAATAACTTAAACCTACCATAATATAACAAGAAAAGTTTCACCTACACCAATATCAAAATACAAAAACTAGATAAAACAAAAGAACAGCAACTGGATCATAACGCTCCAAAATTATAAAAGATCTAAACATTCTTAGATTCAAATACCCCTATATTAAATAAGAACAAATACAAGCACTGAACATACGTGAACCATATCAATCAATAGAAGGAACAACAACGGGTATGTTATATATTACGGCTAGTAACTTCCTGAATAGTAGGAGTTACTTCCATAAATATTTTATGTTATCTATAAATGATTAATATATACTAAATAACAAACTATCAGGTAACAGAATGAAAATTAAGTACCCTTACTTTGTTTGAAGACGTCTGGAATGTTCTTAATTTTTATGACGTTCGTCTTTTTGAGAAGGAGGTAATGGTATCTGAAACTGGAGCTTAGTTTTCTCCTTCCGGGAGGTATGAAGTCACTGGACCCAGTATTTGTCCAATCAGTTACGTATTTCTTTGATTTTGAAAGTGGATTTTATGAGATACACACTCCAATCTTCATGACAAATTCTTTTCCAATTTATGTGATCAAGGTAATTTGGTAGGTGAATGAAAGAAGGTGTGTACAAAATAATTTAATAAGAATTGTGATACTGAACAGACAGTGGAACCACAAATGAAGGGTCAATTGTATTTATGTACAAATCGAAAGTCGAGATTCACTCAATAATCAGAAAAACTTAGCCCCCAGGAAGGCTTGCAACAAAGGGAAAACTGGTTCGATTTCGGAACTAAGAGTATTATTAGACACCGAGCATGAGTGTAATGTGTTCATGTAACTTTTCATTCAATTGTTTCACTAACTTAATTATATTGTAGTATGCTTAGTCAACAGAGAGATCTTCGTCTAACCTTAGGGAGAGAATATATAATCCTGGTGTTTTGAACTTATTAGGAATTTTTCTACTTAAGACTGATGTATTCTGCGGCCCAACTAGGAATAGGCCCGGAGGCTAAGACTGTAGATTGTGATCGAAGATTGGGAACAGCCAAAGATTTAGATCGTAGATTAGGACCAAAGATTTGAACAGCCAAAGATTGGGACCCTAAATTGAAAATATAGATTTAGACGCTTATACTTAATACATTGATTTAATAGGCCGAGGTAAGTAATGAAGTTACACACCCTACTCAATTGAAGAACAAACACGAGGGGGAATAATCTGGTCAGTTTCAGGTGGTCAGCTCACTGCAGAACACAGATGATCTATAAGAGATGTTACATTACTCTGACGAACTTATAGTTCTTTCTTTATATTTTACATTAGTGTATCAAGGAATCAAAGAATACAAATAAATTAAAGTGGTAACCCATCTGTAAATCAGAAGATATACTCTTGGCTACAGTCATCAAAGGATTAGGACAACTGTAAATTGCCTAATAACTAATGGGCTGAGGCAATATGATTAATAATATATTGTCAAATACTAGAACTAAAACAACGATTAATAAGATCTTCATAATTTACTAAGGGTATTTAATAAATACAAGATCATTAAGTAAATATTTTTTATTTAATCATGCAAATAAGAAAAATAAAATGAATTTCAAATTTTCAGAATATGTTCAGAGTTCATTTTATATAGGCCTAATAAGGATAAAAGACATTAAAAGAGATCAAAGATGAAAGTTTTAATATGTTTACAAAACAAATCTAAACCCCCACCTTAAATTTCAACAACATTTTGGAGGATTGAAAATCACAAATGGTGGAGTATAGACCGGGGAGTAAGGGAAGGATAAAGGATAAAGGAATCCATTTTGAACCAGCTTTTAGAGTTGCAAATGAAATATAATAAACAATCAATTTATAAAATTATAGAATTGCAGCAAATTTAAGAACAGTATTAATAATTTAACCAAAACAAGGCTAATATGAATATATAAATACAACACAAATATTATTTACATTATTTAGGAACTGGGTACGGAAGGTAGACCTTTGGAGATCTTTTCTTCCTCCTGTAATATGTCTTTCCATTGTTGGGAGGCCATTCTTTCTGCAACCATGTTAACATATTGCCCAACATCGGCATTGGCATTAGCTCATCATTGTTTGAGTTTGCTCCTCTTTCGATTTCCTCTAGATCATTTTTTCGAAAACTGATGCACAGATCCGAACACCACTTTAATGGCATTCTACTCTCTGACCTACGAGAATCAGCCATCAAGTTAGTTGATCTCAATCCAGGTAAACCATGTTTCGGTTCTAATACCGAGTTAGCAAGATTAACCTGTTTATTATCAATGTCCAATTTATTTGATCTGTCACGAGTGTTTGCCATGTCCACAATGCTATAATATTTTCAATATTTGTTCAAGTTTCAACAACCAACAACCAAATTCAACGAAAACTACAGAAAACAAACAGACCAATAATCAGTGATAATGGCGACGTAAACGGAGCCACAACCAAGCACTACCCAGTAAACAGGAACACAAAGTCCCTGCTCGGGCGCCACTTTAATTTTTCTTTGGTCCTTTTTTTTGTTATGTACGGAAACAACTTATGAAGATAAAGGTTGCTGCTCCAGGATCAATGAAATGTCGAAGCAAGAACTTTCTGAGAATTTAAGATTAACAAAGTTAGAAATGAAATAAGAAAACAAGTATCACTGTCCAAGCTTTTGTGGACGTACAGAAAAAGAAGAAGAATGTATTTCATCTCACAAAAGGAAGACGATATTTGTCTTAGCAACAAGAGCGATTAGTTTTTTCTACCAGGGGTAGTATCGCAAGACTTTGTGTAGTCTACTCGGTTGCGTTACTCCAAGTTGTGATTTTGATGTTTACATACAATTCCTTCTCGTACTTCGACGAATTAATAAATTAATAGAATAAGCAGATAGCAAAGTGGGAGAAAAAAAAGATTTTTTTATAAAACCATATTTTAATATATGATTTGAAAACAGCATTATATGACTTTAATATAACTAATTATATACAACTTGGATAAATGTCGGTATTTAACCGACTGATCCAAAAGCAAAAAATGGGTCTGCGAAAAGAGCTATTGTCACGAATAACAATGTAAAAAGATTAATAAGGTAATGAATAAATTATTCTCAAAAATGGGACAATTTCGTATAATAGACTATTTAAAGATTTTGTAGATTTCCAATTCTAGTAGACGGATATAGCATAAACCTTATAACGTTAAGTAGGGTGTTCGTATGATAAAGTCAGTATTTTTCCATTTGACTACTATAAACTGCAAGTTTATACAAGGATGATTCTCTGTCAAAAATAGGTTCTTGTCCAATAATGGGTGTATAGTTTCTGGATTGGTTTTGAGAACCACTGACTGGTTTTTGATTCTTGAACAAGTTCTGATCCTCTGGGTTGGTTTCTATCCCCAAGATTGGTTTTTCGTTCTTGAACAGTTTTGATCCCCAAAACTGGTTTCTGATTATTTTACAAGTTTTGATTCTCGCAAAAACTGGTTGCCTATGTAATAAGTATATTTTTTTTATTCTTGCCGCCTGGGAAATAAATTTTTTGATTAAATTTAGTTTTATGTAATAGTTTTTGTGACCTCTACAACCTGTGTTTCCTTTTTTTCCAGAAATGATATAAAGATGTAACAACGTTCCAAGAATTCTTACAATGGTACTTCACTGCAGACAGGAATTTGAGGTATTAACATTTTTTAATATAAGTTTTTTCTTTTTATTAACATTTTAAATTCATAATTTCTTTTTCTTTACGTTTTTAAATTTTCATGTTAATATATTAATTTTTATTAAGATTCATTACAATACAAATAAATAGGAATGTTTTACACACCTTTTATCCTAAAATTATCCAATTTTATCGATGACCTCAACCTTGCATGTAAAATCTTGTATTATATAGACAGCTTTCACCATATAAATATCATACTTTGTTTTGTTTTACTTTAACTACGTTTATAAGCTTAGTTTAATTAAATTTATAAATTATCAACGACAATGGTTCATTAATTAAAAGTTTACTAATATCAGCATTTTACTGAAAGTAATATATAGATTAATATGTTGAATATTTTTTGATACTGTCAATAATAAAATATAGGATGATCATCACAGCCATTACCATATTGAATATTACCACACTGAATATTCATTTCTCAAGTGAATATCTCCACTTACCAATAATTACCATTTAATACTAAAAAAATATAGAATAACCAAGTAAGAGAGTAATGAGATCCCTTACAACATTGAATATTGAGGAATGGACTGTGGTGAATAATATGAAGGACCATAGGACAGATGAGGCGGAGGAATATAAGGACTTTTGACTCTGACTAGCATAGTCAAACTGATCATAGCAAGAGTAAGTCGCATATTCTTGTGTTACTTGGGAAAGTTCAGGGGCTAGAGACTCTTGAGGGAATTCGAGCCGACCAGTTAAAGAAGGGTGATAAGATGATGTTGAAGGTTGGGTTGCGGATTGGATAATCCTATCTCTGTCTTCACTTAGGGTCATTAAGGGGACTCTGTACTTGCCCAACCTGTACTTTTTAGGGTAAAAATAAAAAATTTCAACCTTTTTTTTAATTACTTCTATTGAGTTATAAATTTGCAAATCTACATCATGGTGTAATTTTTGTTTCGAAATTCCGAAAGGTTTTTAAGATACCGGATATTTTCCATATGGGTGTCAAACTAAAAAAATTTCATTTCCAAGTTCGAAATTGCAATTCAACTTTCCAGGTTTTTTATTCACATTTTATACAAATTAAAACTTTTCCTTTTCACAAACATAACAAAAGATCAGGCCTTTTTTCAATAACATAATAATGTTTAAAAACAAAAAAAAAAAAAAAAAAAAAAAAAAAAAAAAAAAAAATAATTAATTAATTTTTATATATCCCTGGCCTAGGCTAAGCTAGATATAAGCTTGTTCAAACTTTTTAAACTTGTTTAAGATATTAGTTTATTTCTTTTAGGCTTTAGCAATACTTAAATCTAGTTTGTTAAAAAGTTTTAACTTGTTTTTAAAGATATTAGTTTTATTTCTTTTTAGGCTTTTAGTGATATTTAAACTGTAACCCGTAGTTAAAGGTACAAGGTAGTAAAGTTGATAATAATTTAAAGTAACTGTATGCTCTGTGTGATTAGGTATATTTTGGTAGAGGTTGAAATATGTGAATAACTGCCCTGCTTGTGTTTTGTGAATGGCCAGAGAATGTGTTGGCCTGGGAAGATGCAAAGATGACTGAAGATATGAATGAATTGAAAGAAGTTTGTATTTGAGTGAGAAAGGAGGGAAGTGTCAGGAAAAAAGTTTAGTAGGGATGTCGAGGCCGTAGGAGGGAGCAGGATAATGGGGTAGACAGGAATAGTGATTCACTAGGCAGGAGATGAGGGAAAGATAAAGTAGTTGAAATAGGTTCTGCAGATGATTAGAGTGGTAGGAAACTAGAAAAATGCTTTAAAGATGGGGATCTCGAAAGTCAAAGCCAGCCTGTGCCCTGGCAAGTAACAGGTTCGACTGTATTCCAGATGGGGAGGGATCAGAGAGTGCCAATGGTTATGTTGAGTTTTCAAAAGGGAAGACTGATAAATTGCTAATTGGGAGACTCTATGATACGATACCTAGATAGGAAACTTTTCAAAGTAGGAATAAAAAAAAAACGATTGAGAGTATGTTCTCCAGGTGCCAGAAGTGAGTGATATCGTGGATAGGATAGATAGAGAATTGAGTTCACAAATGTTGATTCAAAATGTGATTGTGCATGTGGTTACAAATGATATAGGACATAGAAGGTCAGAAGAATTAATGCAGATTATAGGAGAATTGTCAGAAGATGGAAAGCTAGTGGATAGAAGGTGCATGAATTTCTGGATTTTACCTAGGTTAGGGGCAGTCGGGAATGGGGGAGTAGGGCTTCAGGTGTAAATGAAAAGAATTAGGAATTTATGTTTTTCAGAAATATTAGGTTCTTGGATTTGTGGAGAGAATTTCTGGATAAAGATCTGCGTTTTGCAGCAGATGGAGTTCACTTGAGTCGTAAAGGTGTTGGGCTTTTCAGTTACCAGTTTGGAGACTTGCTTAGCAAAATGCCATTATTTAGTTGGGGGTGATGGGCTAAATCTGGGATACAAATTAATTAGGCAATCGGTACGGTAAATAGTGGAGTTAATAGAGAGGAAACTAGTGTTCAGGCTCAAATAAGCGATGATAGCATAAAAATAGCCAGCATTTCATATAAATGCTGTTGTTCTTACACAATGCTCATCAGCCTTAGAAATAAAAAGATGAGCTGATTAGTTTTATACCATAAATGAGAATCTTGACATTATTTGCATAACTGAGGCAATGGTTAATGAAGAATTATATGATGACTCGTTCAGTGAATATGAAATAGACGGATATTCACTTTATTTATACCAGCGTAAGAGGAAAGAAGGGTGGGGGGTGTGGCGCTTTTATATTAAAAGCCAATATTCTCTTATAATGACTGACTTTAAAACTAATCATATTATTGAATCGGTATGGGTAGATATCCTTATGTTCAATAAATCAATATAGCATAGGGGCATTTTATAGACCTCCTGGCCAGAGTCAAGAATTTGACGGTCAAGAATTGTAAAAGAAATTGAGAGCATGCATGCCCACAGTAAAGAAAAAAGGTTAGTCAATCAATGGGGTGTTTTAATCTCCTGGCATAAATTGGGATTCTTGTCTAATACCGACCATAGTTAGTTCAGTATTTATAAATTGTATACTAGATAACTTTTTGAGCCAGAAGGTCTCCATGAACCCACAAGACAGGATGCACTATTACGACTTAATATTAACTACGATGAAGTATGGTGGGTGAGGTTAGAGTTGAGGCGAACAATTTAGGACTTAGTGACCATAGAAAATAATTAGATTTAATATGATGTGATATCTGGGCGCCCAAATTGCAAGTTTAATAAGGAAAGGATCTTGATTTCCAAAATGGTGGATTTTACCAAATTTCTAGACATGGCTTAGTATAATTGACTGGGGAAATAGTAGGTTTAAAGACAAAACTGTTTTATCAATGTGGGAACATTTTAAGCAAATTTTAATGAATATCAGTCAGTATGTTTTAATGATAAAACCCATTAGGGTGGCGAAGCAGAAAAAGCCTGTTTGGTGGAGATAGAGAAGATAAGCCAGAGAGAAAATTAATGAAATGCGTAGATGTTTTAAAATATTCAAGGGTAGTAATAGGGAAGATGATTTAGAAAATTATAGGAAAAATAGAAACGAACTTAACCAGTCAATAAGTAAGGCAAAGAGAGAGGCAGAAATTAATTTTTAGGCAAGGAAGAGAAAATAAGAACCCTCTAAGAATACTTTTTTAGTTTTATAAATTTCCAAGCATTATTAACGAGAGCGATTGAAAAAATAAAATTGAGAAGGAATTTAGTGAGTTCAGATAAGGAGTTGTCAACATTTTTCAATGCTTATTTTGCTTGTGTTTACAGAGAAAGATAAGATAATAGTTTGGAGACTAATAGTTCTTGTATGCATGGTAACAAATAGACTTACAGAATGTGAATTTGATGTAAAAGATATTAAACGTTTATTAAGACCATATTGATCCGGTAAAGGCAGCAGGGCCTGATGGGAATATATGGTTGAATTCTGAGAGGGTAGTATCCAGCATTTGCAAAGGCACTGTATTTTGATTTTTAAGCGATCTATCACATTTGGTGAGGTACCAGATGGACTGGAAAACAGCAATTATGTGTGGCTATTTATAAGAAAGGTAAGTAAGGAAGATTTGGAAATTATAGGCCAGTGTATAGCTAACATC
>JABUQX010110936.1:0-12500 GCA_015478945.1 Trachelipus rathkii
TTTTTGGCATGCAACATACCCTCCTTGAATAGGGCTGCCGTGAGTGGTGGTGATAACTAAAAAAAAAAAAAAAAAAAAAAAAAAAAATGAAGACGGTTAACGTTAACGATTAACGTTAACTTCCGCTACATTCTTTACCGATAAACGCTTTAATGATTAACGTCGTTAATATTTTTTGTTAACGATTAAAAATTAACGACGTTAACTTTCTCATTAACGGTGCCCACCTTTGTATATATATATATGGGCGTAGGCAGAATTTCATTTAGGGGGTCAAAGGTTTAGCGTTATATATATATATATATATATATATATATATATATATATATATATATATATATATATATATATATATATATATATATATATATATTACTATATATATATATATATATATATATATATATATATATATATATATATATATATATATATATATATAACCTATATATTTATATATATATACATATATATATATATATATATATATATATATATATATATATAACTTAATATATATATATATAACTACTACTATATATATATATATATATATATACTATATATACTACATATATAACTGCTATATATATATATAAGTATAAATTTTCTTTGACGCAAAACAGATATTTGCATATAGCTAGTTGATTTCAAGCCAATATGAAAACGAAAACATTAAAACTCTTTAGGAAAAATGTAAGTTTACAATACGTTAGTAATTCATAATACTACTTCATTATCTATCGATTGATGTATCTTTCAGTTTTCTACTAATAACCATAACAAAAACGTACCGTCACAACTTGAAACATATAGGTTCATTTTTTTGTTTGCCAAAAAAAATTTGGGGGCAAGTCTTTACTTGTAACTACATATATATATATATATATATATATATATATATATATATATATATATATATATATATATATATATATATATATATATATATATATATATATATATATATATATATATATATATATATATATATATATATATATATATATATATATAATTCCAGAAAAGGGCCTGGAGAATTATTATCTCGAAAAGTATGACACTTGCAGAAACAATTACATATTTGGAATCAGCGTATAAAGCTTATTACCAGAGTGTAAAAAAAAAATTATATATACAGCCTATATGTAAAGTCGTTTTAAGATTTAAAACTAACGAACACCCTAGAGTAGACCGCATAGATATCAGTTGTCGGGGTCTCTTGGCCTCTAGGTGGACGACGTGGGGGACTTCGTGCCCATCAGCCGGGCACCCTAAAAATTGAAGTTCAAGGAAACATATATTTCCATTAGAGGGCTGCGAGGCTATATATATATATATATATATTATATATATATATATATATATATATATATATATATATATATATATATATATATATATATATATATATATATATTACACTCTGGTAATAAGCTTTATACGCTGATTCCAAATATGTAATTTTTTTCTGTAAGTGTCATTCTTTTCGAGATAATTCTCCTGGCCCTTTTCTGGAATTATTTGTAATAGGCATATATATATATATATATATATATATATATATATATATATATATATATATATATATATATATATATATATATATATATATATATATATATATATATATATATATATATATATATATATAAATATATATAAATATATAATAAATATATATAAATATACTATATATATACAGAGGTGGGCGATCCGTTACTCCGTTACTAACGGAACTAGTTTTAATTAACGGAGTAAAGGACTCGTTACTTTTTCTTTCATGTAACGCACCGAATAACTTGTTATTTTTCTCCGTTACTTTTAGTCCGTTACATTTTGTTCAACTTTCTTTGAATGTTGATAGCCAATTGACCACCCCAATCAAGCTAATAAATCGTTTAATATATATATATATATATATATATATATATATATATATATATATATATATATATATATATATATATATATATATATATATATATATATATATATATATATATATATATATATATATATTTATTTATATATATATATATATATATATATATATATATATATATATATATATATATATATATATATATATATATATATATATATATATATATAATATATATATATATATAAAAATAGAACTATATATATATATATATATATATATATATATATATATATAAGGGGAATCTGCATAGAATAATGAATAGAGATGGTGCTTTCGTAACTGATGAAATGAATGTGACTAGAGTGTGGTGGGAATACTTCGAAAATCTGCATAACATTGGCAGTAATGAAGAGTTGATAGTGAATGTGTGTGAGTATGATGGTGCAGAAAGAAATAGATATTTTGGGGATGAAGTTATTAGTAAGGAGGAGGTAATGGGTAGAGCGAGAAAGTTGAAGAATGGTAAATCTGCAGGTATAGATGAAATTACCGGTAAAATGATCAAGAACGGAGGCGAGATGGTGATTGATTGGATTTGGAAGTTGTGTAACAAAGCGTTTATGGAGGGTATAGTTCCGAGGGATTGGAGAGCAGTAATAGTACCCTTATATAAGGGTAAGGGAGATAAGGGTAACTGTAGGAATTATAGAGGAATTAGTTTATTAAGTGTAGTATTGAAGATATATAGGCCTACTGGTATTTTGGTCGAAAGAATGCGTCGAGTGACTGAAGGACTGATTGTAAAGAACAAGGTGCGTTTAGAAGTGGTAGAGGATGTGTGAATCAAATCTTTACATTGAAACAAATGATTGAGAAAATGAGAGAGAATCAAAGTAAATTGTATTTAGGTTTTTTGGTTTGGCAAACAGGCGTATGATATGATTAGTAGAGCTCTATGGCAGGTGTTATTGATATATGGTGTTGGTGGTAAGCTTCTGAATGGAATCAAAAGTATGTATGACGATAGTGAAGCGTGTGTTAGAATAAACAGAGTTGAAACTGATTGTTTTAATATTAATAGCTGGGTGTCGTTTCTTCTTGGTTATTCAATTTATATATGGATTGGGTTATGAAAAAATTAGAGGTGGGGATGCTGTTAGAATGATGGAGAATGGAAGAAAGTAGAGGGTGCCCTACCTATTCTATGCGGATGACTTGGTTTTGTGTGGCGAATCTGAAGAGAGTTTGAGAGAATTGGTAGAGAGATTTGGCAAGATGTGTAAAAGGAGATGTTTGAAGGTAAACGTAGATAAGAGTATGCTTATGGTTGTGAGTGAGGACAGTCCTCGGTGTGAAGTTATGTTAGATGGTGAGCAGCTGGAACAAGTGTCTGAGTTTAAATATTTAATATATATGTTGGATGAAAAGGGAACGGATGATGCAGAGTGTAGTAGGAAAGTTCTGAATGGCAGAAAGGTGGCTGGTGCAATTAAATCGTTGGTGGGTGTAAAGGGACTAAGTCTTGAGTGCTCTTGGGTCTTACATGATGGTATGTTTTTTAATAATAATGATAATGTTCAAAATTTAATATAGACAAACAAATAAATTACATAAGATACCGTAATTAATATCATATTCAAAAGCTAAAAGTAAGGGAGAAGCGGCACTTCGTTACTTTTCCTTTCAAAGAAACGGAATAACGATAACGGAACTACTTTTTCCGAGTAACGGTGTAACGATAACGGAACTACTTTTTCAGAGTAACGGAGTAACGATAACGGAACTACTTTTTTGAGTAACGATGCCCACCTCTGTGTATATATGTAATGCAGTGGTACATGAAGTATATAAATTGTTTTCATTTATTTGTTTTAAAATAGAGGTCACGTATTGCTATTGCAATATTATTTATTTTCTTTTGTTTATATACCTAATGTATGCTGCAAGGCCCGGTCAAAACGCTGTAAATATGTTTATATTGTAAGGAGAAACAACAACCAATGAGAACTTGAATTGTCATTGGTCGTTGTTAACAAAGCTTTATTAATATTATTATTATTATTATTATTATTATTATTATTATTATTATTATTATTATTATTATTATTATTATTATTATTATTATTATTAATATTTTTAAAGCGAATTGCGAAAGGATATTGCGTATTACTATATATATATAAATGATTTTATATATATATAAATAAGTATTTTATTGAATAAATGCATTTTTGTTGGAGGTGTGGAAGCTCATAATCCTCGATTTTCGTTGGTTTCTTTATTCTGATTGGAATGAAAGATTGTTATTCCTTGAGAAATAATATGATATTACAAGGACTACCAATCCCGCCTTCCCTTCAGGTGTATTGTATATATTTGTTTTACTAAATTAATTAATAAATATATACATCATTTTACTTGCTATTTTTAAGGATTATGATTCGTTAAGAGGCGTAATCTAAATTACTGAAATTCATATAAATAGTAAAAATAAGAATAATTTTGATCTTTCCGCTTTTCATTGTTGTTAACCAAAGTTGTATATAGTTGGTACTTACAAATGCCTCATATGTCTCGATCAATTTTTATTATATGTTAGTTTGTGTATTTTCGTATCCAAGAAGTGTTTTGTTATGTGTTGTATTACAAAAGTAAATGTAATATTTGTTTTAAATTTAATGTGGTGATATAATTTCGATGTGTTAAATATTGCCGTTTTGTTTATTGTAAAGATAAAGGTAATTAAGTTTGTGTTCTTAAAGCAATTGTGATTAGATTGTATTTCATATATGCATTGGTATATCAAAGTGTCGTCTGCGGTATGCATTTGTAAAGAGCATTGCATTTGAATTGTTGCTAGATGTTACTGGCAGGTAAGCTTGTATTTATGATAATTTATTTTCTGAAGTTTCGCAACTAATATATTTTGGTGATAAATATAAAACATTTGTAAGGTTAATATTTATTTATTAACATATGGTTATCGTTTGTATTCACGATTTTTGTTTGCAACGAAAGAATTACTTAATCACTAATAGGCAACTCATTTGCATTAGAGAAACAGTTATAGTAAAAAGTCAGCTGTTCCTTATTACTTGGTCACATTGACAAATCGATGTTTTTTATAAATTTCAAATTTGATTAATTTTCAGGTAAAGATTTAAGATTACCTATCAAATCAGTCAGTCTATATATTTTTGTTAATATATTATATTTATTTATACATATTTTTGAACATAAATATTTATATATTTTATATACCTATTTATGGGCGAGGATTTGTATAAATTTAAGATTAGAATATTTTGTTATTGTTTAACAGTTGCTTGCATATACCCATTGATGCACATATAAATGTATATATTGCATGTACATATATATGGTCGTTAATCTGTATTGCAAGAGATATATTTAAAGCATAAAAATATAATTGATATTTAGTACTGTAGTTTTATCCATGCGGTGCGCATGTAATTGGATATCTTCGGACATCTAAATACATGTTCATGGATGTATAAAACTTTGTTTTGTATAAAAGCAGTACGTATTCATTTTTTTTATTAAAGTATTTTTAAATTTATTCCAGTAGTTTTCTTGAGTGTTTCCAAAGGTAGTTTATTTTCTTATTTATTCAAATATTCAGATAGTTATCATTTTAGGTCTTAAAGACATTGATTTCATGATCAAAACATTGATCATAAAACAGGTAAATTCATTGATAACGAATATTATTGACTGGACGGTTTTTATATAAACAACGAACCCGTTCAAACCGTTGTTTCACTTGAAGGATCTTCAGGGAGATACATTGGTGAGTTTTTGAGTATAAAATTGCACTGTAGTATAGGGCGGTAACTCATTCGACAGGAGGTCTGGATACTGTTACAATATAGGTTTGAGAATCTTGAAAAGTGTTAGTTGGTTGTATTGTCACGGGCCTGGCCAAGGATTTGTTTATCTGCTTGAAGAGTAAGTTTATGACATATAATTTAATATCTTTTCAACAACCCATTACAATATATATATATATATATATATATATATATATATATATATATATATATATATATATATATATATATATATATATATATATATATATATATATATATATATATATGGAATAGACTGTAAGTCTAGGTCTTTAATTTTTACTTCAATATTTTTTACTTCTAATTTTAATATATTTAAATATTTTTCTAAGGGTAGTTAACTTGGATTAATTAAAAGTTTGTTTCCCTTATTATTTATTTAAGTAATTGATTTACTTGTACTTTTTACATAATATTACACGTAATCTAGGCCAGTGATTCCCAATCTTTTTTAGTGGCGCACCCCCAAGAATAAAAAATCTATTCCACCCCTAATCCTTTTACAATATATATATATATATATATATATATATATATATATATATATATATATATATATATATATACTAACTACTTATATATATATATATATATATATATATATATATATATATATATATATATATATATATATAAGTTTTTGTGTGTGTGTGTGTATACTATACACCAGCAATACGTTGTATAGCCATAGTATAGCCTCTGTACAAAACAAAGTTTTCCTGTAAAATTTTTATTCTATTTTAAATACTTTTCAAGATTTTGATGCCAAGAAGTAAAACTAATATTCTTGAAATTTCATAAAATATACCTGGTAGAAGCGAAGCAACAGTAAAAATGAGCATAAATTTAGATTTTGGTAATGCATTTATTAAACTGTAACTAAATTTTTAATTAATTAATTTTATAATTTGTCTCAAATTTTAATATTTAAAATTTAAGAAGAAGTGTGTATCTGAGTAAAATTTCCATATCTCATATAATATAACAAGAATGAAATAATTTAATCTCCCACAAAAAATATTTCTAAAAAATGGAAGCAGCTTTATTCACTTTGAGCTAATTTTTTCCACGAGGCGAAGGCCTTGTTCCCTTTTTTATATAATAGGCTAGACCTACAACAGAAGAAGATCCCTAGGGTTGACATTCCAAAAGATCAGATGAGAAGAAAAAGGATTTTTTGTAACAGAAGTTCTCAAAAATTATGTGAACCAGTCTTTCATCATTTTCCATTTTATATTTGTAATTCAGCCAATTTTTTATATAGGGCAGAACCTTGAATATATATATTTTTTACTGAATTACCATAAATTATAACCAGATGAAAGATTCATGAATTTTTTTTAATAACCATGATTGGACTGCTGCAAACTTTTTTTTTATCAAATAAATATCACATATAATATAAACTAGCCTCATTTTTATAATTCAGTCATTGTTTATCATTTAGTCAATTGTTGACTATTTTTTTCCCACTGAATTTGTTACTCCATAGGCTGGTTTTATATTTTGATATTCGAGATAAGTTGAGAGAGGAAGCAAAATTATTAGTTACATTTATTTTTTTGTGATTGTTTAGTTCAGGTCAATCACCTTTTAAGATATCTTTCAAGCATCATTTTTTATAACCAATAGCCTATCTCCTTTCCCAGTATTATACTTATCAGTATTAGAATTTTATACCATCCGATTCTTTGTGGTATAGGCTACTATATTCATTATAAATTTTTTCAGAGGGATTAAAATTACCCGACCGAATACAGTACTGCATCTTGCTTCCATCCATCCACCTCAAGAGTCAAGACCAGATCAATCTCCGCCCAAATATTATTATTATTATTATGTATAAAAATTAAGTTTTAATACATTTATTTTAACCATGATTTTTAGATTTTCTGGTCTAATTTTTTTAGTAAAATGTAAAATTTTTTAAGAATATTTTTTGAAAACTTTTCAAATATTCAGTTAGCCAAATAACTTTGGCTAGGTTTTTTTTTTATTCAGCCACTGTGTGGTACAGTATAGCCGCAGTGTCCTACAGTATATCCGCTGTGGTCATTCCTGTACACAGACTCTCAATACGCTATAGTCGTATTGTGCTGTGGTTTCCTTTCCTTATTTTTACTCTCCCCTATCCTACTACCTTAGTTATTTCCTTTCTTCTTCTTCATTCGCCAGCTCTCGTCATGGTGGAGACTAACAATGCTTCTCCCACCCCTGCTCCCACGCATGTTCGTCTTCCCCCTTTCTATTCCCACCACCCTGAGCTGTGGTTTTCCATCGTTGATGGTATTCTGCGTGCCATAAGTGATGAAGCGACAAGGTACAGCATTGTCTTGTCTTTCCTGCCCGAAGAAGTCTCCCTTCGAATTAGAGACTCGATCCCCACCTTGTCTTCTTCTACCCCCTACACCGCTCTTCGAGATCTTTTGGTCTCACGCATGGCTCCTACTCAGGTGGCCAAGCATGAAGAGTTGCTGCGTGGCACCTCGCTAGGAGATCAAAAGCCTTCCGATCTCCTAGTGCAGATGCTGTCTTTATTGAGTGGTCCTCCCACCCCCAGGAGTTAGGGTTTGTCCAGAAGTTACCGAGGATTGTCCAATACTTCTTGGCTTCGATGGACCCGGCTCTTTCCCTTACGGAGTTGGGTGAGAGAGCAGATCGCCTTATGCGGAATTTCACCTCTGTGAATCCTTGTTTCCGCTATCTCTGCTCCTCTTGCGGTTCACCAACATCCCGCGTCATTGCCATCAACTTTCTTCTTCTCCTTTGCCTCTTCCGTCGTTTTCGCTTTCTTCCCCCTCTCCTGTGGTCTCTTCAGTTCCCTCATCCGTCGTTCCAACTCCTGTTGCTCCTCATCCTTATCAGGTGTACCTTTCCCATCCTCCTATCCTTTGTCTGTCTCCAGCGCCTCTCACGACCCTTATTCAACCCGTTTTTCTTCGATTGAGGCTCGACTGATGTCTCTCTCCGCCATTCTTCGTTCCCAACGGAATTCACGTTCCCGCAACCGCTCCTCTTCTGGTCGCCGCTTCTCTGACCGTTCCCCTACCCCAGGCCCTCAGCAATATCCGAATGGGTATTGCTTTTACCACCATCGGTTTGGCCCGCAAGCGAAGAAGTGAAACCAACCCTGCACTTTTTCGGAAAACCCACTAGCCAGCGGTCCATAGAGGCGGTGGATCCAGCTGGTTACTCCTCCGTTTGTTCTTCTTCGCCTTCTTCGTCACAGGACATGCTGCGCTTGTACGACAGGTCAACCAAGCACTTCTTTTTGATCGACATATGCGCCAGCTTCTCTTTACTACCACGGGACTCTTCCCAGCAGTCCGCTTTCTGACCGGGCTCTTTAAGCTGCAAACGGCAGTACCATTCCCGTCTATGGCGAACGCTTGTGACCATAGATCTTTCTCTCCGTCGTCAGTTTCCTTGGGTGTTTGTGGTCGCTGATGTTACCCAACCCATTCTGGGGGCCGATTTTCTGTCCCATTTTGACCTTATGGTCGATTTGAAAAACAGAAAATTGGTTGACGGCTCCACGTCTCTATCTTCTGCAGGTACCGTAGTCGCTTCTGTTCTTAAAGGCATCTCTGCTGTTGCTCCTTCTTCTGGTGTCTCTCCCTTCTTCTCCATCCTGTAGAAAGATTTACTGGCGCTGTTAAACCCCCGTTCTTCTTCCTCTCCTGTTCAACATTATGTACGCCACCATATAGAGACTACTGGCTCACTCACCTTCGCTCGTGCTCGGCGTCTGCCTCCTGGCAAGCTCAAGGCAGTTTGAGCACATGCTTGAACTTGGGATTGTCCGCCCTTCCAAAAGTTCATGGTCCTCTCCCCTCCATATGGTGCCCAAGGGTGTTTCAGACTGGAGGCCGGTGGGAGATTTTAGAGCTCTGAACTCCTGCACGATCCCAGACCGCTATCCGGTACCTCACATCCAGTCGTTCACTGTAAGAAAATCTTTTCATAGTTTTTTCACCTTTAATTATTCTGGCAGAGGATAGAAATTTTTTTTGTCAAACCTGAAAATTTTCACTTCTTTAATATTCATCTGAGGTGTTTAAATGAAAGTATCTGTGTATATACAATTTACAGAGTTACAGAACCTTTATTTAAGCATCATCCTATATACCCAATTATTTTACCTCTGGGCACGACATGTTCAATTTGAAACAGTCAGCATAAAGACATTCTCAGAGGTCAAACTGTTGAGTATATAGAAAAATGCTCTAAGTAAAAGATGTAACTTGTTCAATTCTGAAATTTCATACAAAATTTGGACAAACGGTAAAATAAAGTTAAAGAGAATTTTCCATTTTGACAATTTTCATCCGTCTTCCAGATGTGAAAAAATCCCCACTTCTCTTTATTGTTGGAAATGGTTACGAGGAGCTAAGGAGACATGAACCTAAAACTTTTATCCAGTATAAATGCTGAAGGTGTTTATAGAGAGAGTCACTCAAAATAAATGCTGAAGGTGTTTATAGAGAGAGTCACTCAAAATAAATGCTGAAGGTGTTTATAGAGAGAGTCACTCAAAATAAATGCTGAAGGTGCTGAAGGTGTTTATAGAGAGAGTCACTCAAAATAAATGCTGAAGGTGTTTATAGAGAGAGTCACTCAAAATAAATGCTGAAGGTGCTGAAGGTGTTTATAGAGTCACTCAAAATAAATCTAAATGCTGAAGGTGTTTATAGAGAGAGTCACTCAAAATAAATGCTGAAGGTGTTTATAGAGAGAGTCACTCAAAATAAATGCTGAAGGTGTTTATAGAGAGAGTCACTCAAAATAAATGCTGAAGGTGTTTATAGAGAGAGTCACTCAAAATAAATGCTGAAGGTGTTTATAGAGAGAGTCACTCAAAATAGGCAATTCATATTGGGACCAAATGTCAAACGGTTTCGTATACAGAAAAATGCTCTGAATCAACGTTTCCCAATTCGATCATTTATATCTACTCACAAAAATTGATAAAATGTCGATGAATTGTGAAAGTAATT
The DNA here is from genome assembly GCA_015478945.1 of Trachelipus rathkii. Classification (NCBI taxonomy): domain Eukaryota; kingdom Metazoa; phylum Arthropoda; class Malacostraca; order Isopoda; family Trachelipodidae; genus Trachelipus; species Trachelipus rathkii. The sequence goes on from JABUQX010110936.1 coordinate 10,758, forward strand.
TGTGGAAATTTTCAATTTTGACATTTTTTTTTTCAGTTAACATTATTTAGGGATTTTTTCACGAATATCTGTACATCGAATATTTTGAATGCTATACATAGTAACTTACTTTGATTAAAGAAAAAAATCTCTTACATAATTACATAAAAAGTATTACTGCAAGCAAGTTTACAAATATAAATATCAAAATCGTCAAAATATTAAATATTAAAAATCATCATAATTTGCTAAAAGATTTTCCAGCAAAAATTCAAATAAAAAATCTACCAATTATTATAAATCTGTTACTTATGTATATACGATTACTTATTTATGAAATTAAATCTAAATATTTTTAAAGCTAATAAAATGGACTATTTTTATAAAACTAAATGTTCAGATTTATAAGGGATAAATGTTCAATTGTAGAAAGATCCCGAAAAGGTAGGATATCCGGCCGGATACCGTTACAGCACTGGCGATTACATTCATAGCCATACTCAGAACATCCAAAAAAAAATTTTCTCCTTTTAGAGCTTTCATTCTTTATGTCGCATCTCTATTATATAACACTTGGGCTCCCTCTTTTCCTTGACTACGATGTCCGGTCTATTGTGGGTGAGTGTTACATCCGTTGGGATAACCCAATCATAAAGTAACATCACCTCCATCATCTTCAATTCTTGGGGGCTCGTGCTTCCAGTAGTTGGCCGCTTCTGTCCTGTTGTTGTATTTCTGGCACAATTTAAAATGAATTAATCTGCAGAGTGTCATGCCTCTCAGTATATAGATATCTGTTAAGTCTGACATCCTGCTAAAATTTTCACCGATTTTTCCTTATCCATATAACTTTCATCTATGATTTTATCAAATTGAATTGTCATTGCTTGTTGTCTCCATTGCTTTATAGGTTTCTTCTTCCTCTCTGCTTCAAATTTATCTTTTAATTTCCTAGTCTTTTCATTTTGCGTTTTTCCTTCCCACCTTTGGCCTTGTTCTATTCTAATGCTGTTCTTATTCATATAATGTTTTCTATTTAATTAGCGAAGTTTTTGCTGGCTTGCCAGTTTCGTGTCAATAAACCCATTGGAGGAATTTGGTTTCTGTGCTTTCCATGTTTAAGCACGTGTAATCTTAAACTTATCTTGTGATTACACTCATAGTCACTCTCAGAACATTTAAATAATTTTTTTTCTCCCTGTCAAGTGGTTATTAATTGATCTATAGGTCTTTAAATATCTTAGGTGTCCGTGGTCAAACCTTGACCATAAGGACATTTCCAAAAAAAAATTTTTTTACCCAAATCCCAACACAAGTCACAAAATTGCAATGCTCTTTCTTACAACCATTAAGCTCAGTTCCAGTGTGTTGACTAATACTGGGAGCTTTTCCAGATGTTTTATAAGACTCTTCTTTATTACACCCAGCGTTACTACTACTATGGGAATCACCACGATGTCATTGGTGTTCCACGTTCTTCTAATTTCGTGTTCGAGTCTTTGATATTTTACTTCCTTTTCCCTTTCATGTGCCACCACGCTTTATTTTGATGCAAAAGCACCATTAGATTTAAGCTTCCCTTTTCCTTTCCGATTACACTCATAGCCGCACTCAGAACATTTAAATAAATTTATGATGTTTACGCATGTGTGTTTTTAAATTTACTTTGTAATTACACTCATAGTCACACTCTGAACATTTAAATAATTTTATATTTTGATGCGTAAGCATGTGTGCTTCAATGCTTACTTTGTAATTACACTC
>JABUQX010110936.1:15000-18857 GCA_015478945.1 Trachelipus rathkii
GATTGGTCCATCTGGGAACACATTGAACTGTTAGATCTATACTTCTTATTCCAGACATAGTCTGTACTACATATTCAATAACACGGGTAAACATTACGCTCATGTAGACCCTAGCAACTCAATGACTTAGTCCTTTGCATTCACCAACGATTCTTAATTGAAGGCGCAGCCAGCCTTTCTGCATTCTACAACTTTTCCTACTATTAACCAAAAGCTCCCGCTGCAAAATGTCCGTTGTCCCTCCTCATGACCAACAGTACTGCGCTAAATATTTAACTCAGACAGCTTGTCTAGCTGCCACCATCTACATAACTTCAGCACTGAGGAGTGTCTCATCAACAACATCAACCTTAGCTCTTATCACACGTTTAGCTTGTCAAGCCCTCCTTTCACACACGCCCTGCCCAAAGTCTTCCTCATCAAATCTCATGCTAACTCTCTTCAGAATTCGCTCACAGAACAAATAGTCGGCATTAATAGGTAGGGCACCCCGTCCTACTCAAGCATCCATTCTTCGACCATTCTAACACCAAATTTCCTGGCCATGATCCACCCTCAAATTCTTTCATAAACCCATCCATAATACAAATTGAATAACCAAGGAGATAACACAACCCTGTCTTACTCCGCTATTAATCCTAAACCAATCACCATTGACACTAACTTGGTTCCGGCCGGTACTTACCGGAACTTTCCACTTTTTCAAAAATCTTTCCTAAAAAAAATCTGTAATTGATTTATCATTTACTTAGTTTATGATTATGTCTAAAAATAGTATATAGATAATTGATTTTTTTTTATGACGTAATAAATTCACGAAACGGAAGGAATTTTTCGCTACTAAGTAAAACGATTTAGTGAAGGTAGTTGTTCACGGGATTAACCCAAGTTCACACTACTTGTTTATAAACAAATGGTTACCACGTGAATTTGCTGATAGGCGAACCGAAAATGGAGATTTAATCAAATTTTGATCAAACTCAACTACGGTAAATAAGTTTGCTTTCACTAATTATAGTAATTAATAGACTTAAGTAGTACAGCAGTTTGTTAAGTTAACAAAGAAGATTTATGCAATTCGGCAAATATGATTTCTATCTCAAAAAGGTTAAAGATATAAGTTTTTTATCAGGTTTTTATTAAGGCAATGAAGACTGTGACATTATCGTGTCTTGTTATTTGTGCTTAACTAGATGAAAGAAATGCTTACCCAGTTGTTGCATGAATTTTGTTCACAAACGAATTGCGATTTCTCATAAAACCTACTTTTGTTTACAAAAATTGGAATCAGCTGTTGTGATGGAGCACATGGATTTGGATTATACTGAAATAAAAAAAACAAAAACAAATGGTTTATTCATTCATCAATGATCAACTATTGGTGATGAGTTTTCGATTTAGAAGAAATTGGATTATAAAGTTAATTTTATTGAATGAACATTCATCAATTCAAACGTGCCACGCCGCCATCATGTTTGTTTATATTTTTTCGTAAGAACGATCAAAATTCGGCAAGCAAGGGAAAATAGGCAACCTTAACAGAATTATGGAAATTCCTTACGTTTGTGAGCATGATTTAACGATTTTTCAGCTAAGTTTGCAAAAGCGAAGCAATCAGCATTTCTTACGTTCGCAAGCACAAATATCAAAACGAAAATTGCTTGAGAGAGAGAGAGAGAGAGAGAGAGAGAGAGAGAGAGAGGAGAGAGAGAGATGAGAGTGAGGAGAGAAGAGGAGACGAGAGTAAGAGAAGGCAAGAGAGAGAGGGGAGAGAGAGAGAGAGAGAACAGAGAGAGAGAGAGGGAGAAGGAGAGAAAGAGAGAGGAGAGAGGAGAGGAGAGAGAGAGAGAGAGGAGAGAGAGAGAGAGAAGAGAGAGAGAGGAGACGAGAGAGAGAGGAGAGAGAGAGAGTAGAGAGAGAGTAGAGAGAGAGAGAGAGAGAGAGAGAGAGGGTAGAGAGAGAGATATCATTTCTGATTTTTAAACACTTTTGAAAGCCGTAGAAACTTTATATTAGTATATTCTACTTTTATTAAAAAATTTACCGACTCCGCTTATGTTCAGCAAATTTTGGCTTACAGAGAACTAAGAGCTCAATATGGAAATATGACAGGATGCCAGATACTTCTAGAGAGATCCACTTGTTAATCAGACAAGTTTCCGCTAAGGATGTAGCGGGAGTCGATGAAGTTCGGGTTCCAGCGGAAGCTTTTTTCAAAGATTCCCGGAAAGTTCTGGTTCCGGCGGAAGCCAAAAAGTCCTGGTTCTGGTACACTCCTCTAGATATTATAATATAATATAGTAACTATATATATATATATATATATATTATAATATATATATATATATATATATATATATATAGATATAGTATATATATATATATATATATATTATATAGTTATATTATAGTATATATAGTAGTATATATATATATAATACTCTATATGGTATATACACTGTATATTACTTTCTATATAGCTGTGGAGTATGTCTGGCTGTCTGTCACACCTTATCAACTATCCATCAACTTTCCATCAACTCTCCTACCGTTACTGACTCTTTCCAATCTTTCTTCTACTCATCAGATTGTTGCGACACTTTCTTTTTACTTTTTAGACCTTTGCTACGACAACACACACACACACACACACACCGCTGCTCTCCTCCACACACACAGCACATCACACACACACAACTTATCACACACATCACACAACCACACGACACACAGTCACACCAACCACACAACACACACACACACACACACACACACACCACACACACACACACACACACACAAACAACACACGACACACACAACTCACACACACACACAGACCACACACACAGCACAGCATCCACACAGCACACACAGCACACAACACACGCACACACACACTCCCACACCCCACACCCACACACACCACCCCGCACACACACACACACACCACACACACACCACACACCAGCACACACACACACGACACACACACACACATACACAACACACACACAACACACACACACACAGCCAACACACACACCACACACACACACACACCACACACACACACACACACACACACACACACCACACACACACAACCACACACACAACACACACACACGACACAGCACACCACCAACACACACACCAGCCGACACACCACACACACCCACACACACACACACACACACACACCAGCCAGACGAATAAACAGCTAGATACACTCTCACTTTCGCTTACACACACACACACACACAACACAGACACACCACACACCACCCACCACACACCACACACAACACTCACACACACACACACCATAACAACACAAACACACACACACAACACAAACACACACACACACACACACCACACACCACACACACACACATACACACACACACACACACACAGCAACACACACACACACACCAACCACACACACAGCAACACACACCACACACACGAACACAGCACACAGACTCACACACACCACACACAAACACACCACACACACACACACACAACATCAACAGCAACACAACACAAACACAACACACACAGCACGACAACACACACACACACGACGACACAGCACAGCACGACACACGCACACACGACCCAACACACACACACACACACACACAGCGACACACACACACACACATGCTCACACAGCACATCGCACACGCCAACACACCACAGCACACACCACCACACGACACGACAGCAGCGTTGGTGGATGTTGTGTGGTGTGTGTGTGTGCTGGTGTGGTGTGTGTGTGTGTGTGTGTTGTGTCTGTTGACAGGGGTGTTGTGGTGTGTGTGTGTGTGGGTGGGTGGCTCTGT
>JABUQX010110937.1:0-12198 GCA_015478945.1 Trachelipus rathkii
TGTTATGCTTCGTTCAGTTAGTGGGTGTTTAACCGTTTTCGCATTTATCGATGAAACCTTTCGCGTTTTCGTTGCGCCAACTATAAATATATATATATATATATATATGTATATATGTATATATATATATATATAATATATATATATATATATATATATATATATATATATATATATATATATATATTAAATATATATATATATAATAATAATAAATATATATATATATAATATAATATATAATAATAATAATAATAATAATATATATATATAATAATATAATATATATATATATATATATATATATATATATATATATATAATATATATATAATATATGTATACCTAAATGTATGTAATAATAATATGTAATATGTATGTATATATATCATATAAATAATAATAATATGTATGTATGTAATAATATGTATGTATGTAATGGCATGTATGTATATGTATCTTCTCAGGATAATAATATATGTAATAATAATATGTAATAATAATAATAATAATATTATGTAATATATATGTAATAATAATAATAATAATAATATAATAATAATAATGTAATAATAATAATAATATATATATATATGTAATAATAATAATAATAATAATATATGTAATATATGTAATAATAATAATAATAATAATATGTAATAATAATAATAATAATAATAATAATAATAATAATGTGTATGGCACGTAGTGATACATAATAATATTTTTCTACTATGTATGTATGTAATATATATATATATGTATGTAATGTAATAATAATGTAATAATGTAATAATGTCAATAATAATAATAATATGTAATAATGTAATAATAATAATCTAATTATAATATATATAATAATATGTATATATGTATAATAATATGTAATATATGTAATGTAATAATAATAATAGCTATATCTACGAGAACAATAATAGTAAAAATAATAATATGTATATATATATATATATATATGATCGATTGATCTAGATCTGCCCTGTTAGATTGTCAATGTACATAGATAATAATATTAATAATAATAATAATAATAATATGTAATAATAATAATAATGTATATGTACTATGTTATATATATAATCGGTGAAATCTAAATCTACCTAACCACTCTGTAGGTGGCCTTAAAACCTTTTTTTCCTCTTTGTCGAGACACATTACTTTGGGTGAAATTGAATATCCTCTCGCCTATTGACTAGCTAAAATGTTTGGTAGTGGAGCAAGCCTTGACAACAGACTATCTATGTCGTGAGTGCATGAAATTTTGTGCTCTTTACATATGGTAATATATGCATTTCAATTTACATAATAGTCTTTTCCTTTTAAATTCAATAAGATTATTAGAATCTCAGTGTGCGCAGACACATACACACACACACACACACACACACACATACAGGTCACACACACACATATACATACATATATACTTTTTTTTTATATATATATATATATATATATATATATATATATATATATATATATATATATATATATATATATATATATATATATATATATATATTTAGATATGAGACAGGCTCGGTTAAAAAGCACCAATTAGACCATATATATTCTACATTATCTCGTTTTTTAAAAATGTTCATTTGTCAATTTTCATTTTATAGCGCCAGACCTGATTGCTATTGTAATCGACATAAAGGGAAGAAATGGATGCGGTTTCGTCGTCAACTACAAGCACTCATCGATGAAACAATGCCCGATTCACAAGTTAAAGTAAACGGATTAAAAAATCCGCATAAGAAAATAAAAGCGGATGACGGATATTTCGCCTCTCAACGGGATGATAAATGACTTCAAAGCAATACTTTAAATACTTTCAAAAATCTTCACATCTTTTTTAACTTTTCAATGTAAAAATATTTAAATAAGATATATTCTTTTTTTTACTAACAATTCACTGCAGAATCGAAAGTTGTGTTTACGACAAAGGTTTGAATAAAAAAAAATTAAAATATATAGTTTTATTTTTCATCACTCCTATAATTTTTTTTATTAAGTAAGATTTGTCATCGCTGTAGCTATCTTTCGAATCCTCCTTCGTGCGTCTATGCGCGCGCGTGTCTTTCGGACGAATCGAAAGATCTCACGAAAAATTTCTCGTACCGTTAATAAAAATGAAACGAACGAGTGAACCACGATTTTTCTTTCAGACGGTGACTTCCAAATAAAAAAATAAAGACCTAAAACGACGGACACCGTAACTGCGTTGCTAGGCGAATAGAATCTGCAATGACACGCATCCAGAGAACAATGCGCGAAACGCACACACACAAAAATCTTCACCGGGTAGATGCGTTCATGTATCACGTAATGAAAATATACGAATGAGGCGAATGATGCTATCGCCGCGCGATATATTTCTTCTATCGATCGTTTGAGAGTTTGTCGTTGGTTGGTTGGTTCGAGTGAACGGAGTTGTTCGGAGGAATCTCAAAAGATATACCAGGCTCCACGCGGGACGTACGAATACGGGAGCCCGTGAGCGTCCGTCCCCATCAGCGTTCGAAACCTGTAAGTGTGATAGTGTCTGTTATGCGAGTGTACTGTTTAAAAGCAAAAGGTGGTAATAGTAGAAGAAATGGGCTTTTTTTTTCAAAACCAAAAAAATTGCCAGTAAAATACGTCTGTAACTCGCAATTTTCATTCACGGAAAAAAACTGACGTTATACGGACGAACGAAAGCAAATGTTCTTCGAATATCGTCTCCTCTGCAATCCGTTTCCCAAGCGCGGCCTCATGCTAACCTTGTTGGATTATAGAAAGAATTTCGATAGTCCGCTTCGCCGTTACATTATGAACGGCTAAACCTATTTTTTTCTATAAGTATTCGCTAGCTAGCTTCTATCCGGCGGCTTGCGAGCAGAGGAAATGGGACTAAGCAATATAGGCTTTTCCTCCCTTCTATAAAATTAAGAACCGAGGAAGGAAGAAAGAAAGAAGAATGCGCGCCGGCAGGTACACGGCAGAACGTCGTACGGTAAAGTTGTCATCGCTTAGCTATCTTCGAACCTTACCTATGTGTGTGTTTGTAATGTGTCGCGGTTCTTCGATCGAATAGAAGGAAGAGTATGGTACCAGATACCGTAAGATCGCCTTTATTAGTCGAGATGCTCAGCGAACGACTCGGTCGATCGAGTTCGTTCCGGCGCGTTATATAAAAAGAAAATAATAAAAATAATAGGAACGGCGATAGGCTCGTCGCCCATATCGAACGAGCGTCGCAATGAAACGCATCCCGATGAACAAATGCGCGGACGCGAAAATCTTCGCCGGATGCGGTTATCGGACGAAAAATGAAAAATAGACGATAAGGCGGATGGTATGGTCGGTAGAACGGCCAATATATATAATCTTTGTCCAATTCGAGCGGATGTGATGATCGGTTTTGTGATGAAGTGAGAATTGTTGTCGAGGGATAGGCGGCGTATTTTCCGGGCGTCCACGGACGGAGGGAGTAGATGAAGGGAGCCCGAGCGTCGTTCTCATGCAGCGTTCGAACTGTAAGTGTGAATAGTGTTGTTATGGAGTGTAACTGTTAAAGCAAAAGTGAATAGTAGCCGAAGTGGAAATCAGGGTTTTAAAAGAGTCGGAAAAAATGTGTAATCGCGAACCCCTGGGCACGCTCGTTAGGTATCGGTCGATATTTTATATTTTAATTTAAGGGACAGGACAGTCGGAGAGAGAAGAACAACGAATCGACCGATCCTCTACTCTAACTTAAACTAACGCTATTTGGAACGCTTCGGACAAATTCTCACCCTCGGATAGAAGGAGAAGCTATCTATCGGAGGACTGACTAACTACTAACGGTGTCGTCATTGATAGGCCCCATCCGACGCTCGAAAAAGCGGCTTGACCAGTCGTAAGCGGACATTTGAATACCCCCCCTAACGGATGGCGTAGCCCGATCAATGGCAGTAGGCCGCTTACCAACTCCTCTCATCGATCGAAATAGGATATCTAAATAGTTTTAGATGACCCATGCCCAAGCCGGCCCGTAAACTGGCGGACCCAGACATATCCCCGCTACGTCGATAAAACCTTTCCGACCGAATCAAAGAGGGAAGCCGTAGCCGCTATCGAACGTCGTTTGGTTGAGAAATAGGGAAATGAAGCGGAAGAGGTTTCCGCGTGAATGTGTGTTTGTGTGTGTGTGTGTGTGCGTGAATGTGTGTCTATGTTATCCGTCGCGTGTTTTTGTTTCTTCTGCAGCACCTGTAGGGAAAAAGTTTTGCATATACATTAGTAAATAAATGGTCCTTAAATCTAAAAAAAATAAATAAAAAAAAAAAATCGGTAAACCTTATATAAAAAAAGTGCCTTAAATCTAAAAAAAAAAACACACACAAACGGGATGGATAAAAAAACATAAAGAAAATCGCGATTTTACCTCAATTCGCGGTGCGAACCGCTTTTAATTTTAAAACCAAAAAAAAATGCGAGTAAAAATACCGTACTGTACTCGCAATTTTTCATTCCGGAAAAAAACCTGACGTTAATAACGGGACGAACGAAAGTCAAAATTTCTTTCCGAATATCGTCTCCCTCCCGTCCGCTTTCCCAAGCGCCCTCATCTAACCTTTTTGGATATCGGAAAGAAATTTCGATAGTCGCTCGCCGGTTACATTATTAACGCTAAAACCATTTTTTCTATAATATTCGCTAGCTAGCTTGCTATCCGGCCGGCTTTCGAGAGAGGAAATGGATAAGCAATATAGCATTTTCCTCCCTCGATAAAATTTTAAGAAACCGAAAGGAAGGAAGAAAGAGAGAAAGAATGCGCGCGAGCAAGGTACTACTACGGCAGAACGTCCGTACCAAAGTTTTGTCATCGCTTTAGCTATCTTCGACCCTCCTATGTGTGTGTTTGTGAATGTGTCTCGTTCTTCGATCGAATAGAAAGGAAATATGACCAAGATACCGTAAAGATTCTCCTTTATTCGAACGAGCTCGCGAACCGACCTCGGTCGATCGATTCGTTCCGGCTCGTTTATATAAAAAAAAATAATAAAATAATAAGACGGACGATAGGCTCGGTCGCCCATCGAACGAACGTCGCAATAAAACGCATCCCGACGAACAAATGCGCGGACGCGAAAATCTTCGCCGGGATGCGTTCATGTACGAAAATGAAAAATAGACGAATAAGGCGGATCGTTGGTCGGTAACGCAATATATTATCTTTCCATTCGAGCGATGATCGATCGGTTTTTGGTGTCGTGAATGAGATTGTTTCGGAGGGATGCGAAGATATTTCCGGGCTCCACGACGGGGACGTACGATGACAGGGAGCCCGTGAGCGTCCGTCCTCATCAGCGTTCGAAACCTGTAAGTGTGATAGTGTCTGTTATGCGAGTGTACTGTTTAAAAGCAAAAGGTGGTAATAGTAGAAGAAGTGGAAATCAGGGTTTTAAAAGAGTCGGAAAAAATGTGTAATCGCGAACCCCTGGGCACGCTCGTTAGGTATCGGTCGATATTTTATATTTTAATTTAAGGGACAGGACAGTCGGAGAGAGAAGAACAACGAATCGACCGATCCTCTACTCTAACTTAAACTAACGCTATTTGGAACGCTTCGGACAAATTCTCACCCCCTCGGATAGAAGGAGAAGCTATCTATCGGAGGACTGACTAACTACTAACGGTGTCGTCGTCGATAAGCCCCATCCGACGCTCGATAAAGCGGCTAGACCAGCCGTAAGCGGACATTTGAATACCCCCCCTAACGGATGGCGTAGCCCGATCAATGGCAGTAGGCCGCTTACCAACTCCTCTCATCGATCGAAATAGGATATCTAAATAGTTTTAGAGACCCATGGCCAAGCCGGCCCGTAAACTGGCGGACCCAGACATATCCCCGCTACGTCGATAAAAGCACTCCGACCGAATCAAAGGGGAAAGCCGTGCCGTATCGGAACGTCGTTTGGTTTAGGAAATAGGGAAATCCAGTCGGACAAAATTCGTGCCCGTAAATATGTGTAAGGCCGTGTGTGTGTGCGATGGAATAAAGTCTTTGTTGTCCGCGCGTGATTTCTTGTTTTCTTCTGCTGTACCTGTAGGGAAAGAAGTTTTGCATATACATTAGTAAATAAATGGTCCTTAAATCTTAAAAAAAAAAAATTTTAACCTAATATAAAAAAAGTGCCTTAACATCTAAGAAAAAAAAAAAAAAAAAAAAAAAAAAAACCCAAACGGAACAGGACAAAACCAAAAGAAAATCATGATTTACATCAATTGCGGGCGAAACCGCTTTAATTTTAAAACAAGAAAAAATTGCAGTCAAATACCGTACCTGGACCGCAATTCTTTCATTCGGACAAAACCTGACGTTAAGAACGGACGAACGAAAGTCAAATTTCTTTCGAATTCGTCATCCCCCCGTCCGCTTTCCCGAAGCGCCTTCATCTAACCTTTGGATATCGAAAGAATTCGATGAAGTCGCCGCCGTTACATTATTAACGCTAAAACCATTTTTCTATAATATTCACTTAGCTAGCTGCCTATCCGGACTCGGCTTTCGAGAGAAAGGAATGATAAGCCAGTATAGCATTTTCCTCCCTTCGATAAAATTAAGAACCGAAAGGAGGAAGAAAGAGAGGAAAGAATGCGCGCGAGCAAGGTACTACGGCAGAACGTCCGTACCAAAGTTTTGTCATCGCTTTAGCTATCTTCGACCCTCCTATGTGTGTGTTTGTGAATGTGTCTCGTTCTTCGATCGAATAGAAAGGAAATATGACCACGATACCGTAAAGATTCGCCTTTATTCGAACGAGCTCGCGAAACGACCTCGGTCGATCGATTCGTTCCGGCTCGTTTATATAAAAAAAAAATAATAAAATAATAGGACGGACGATAGGCTCGGTGGCCCATCGAACGAACGTCGCAATGAAACGCATCCCGACGAACAAATGCGCGGACGCGAAAATCTTCGCCGGGATGCGTTCATGTACGAAAATGAAAAATAGACGAATAAGGCGGAACGTTTGTCGTAAACGCAATATGATTATCTTTCCATTCGAGCGTGAATCGATCGTGTTTTGGTGTAGTGACATGAGATTGTTTCGGAGGATGGCGAAGATATTTCCGGGCTCACACGACGGGGACGTACGATGACAGGGAGCCCGTGAGCGTCCGTCCTCATACAGTCGTTCGAACCTGTAAGTGAGGGGGGGGAGGGGGGGGGGGGGGGGGGGGGGGGGGGGGGGGGGGGGGGGGGGGAGGGGGGGGGGGGGGATGTGGGGGTGGGGGAGGAGGGGGGGGAGGGGGGTGACGGGGGGGGGGGGGGGGGGGGGGGGGGGGGGGGGGGGGGGGGGGGGGGGGGGGCTAGTCGCGGCCGGCGGAGGTGCAGGGGCACAAGGGGGGCGAGGGGGGGGTATTTGCAGTTATGGAAGTGTACTGTTTAAAAGCAAAAGGTGGTAATAGTAGAAGAAGTGGAAATCAGGGTTTTAAAAGAGTCGGAAAAAATGTGTAATCGCGAACCCCTGGGCACGCTCGTTAGGTATCGGTCGATATTATATATTTAATTTAAGGGACAGGACAGTCGGAGAGAGAAGAACAACGAATCGACCGATCCTCTACTCTAACTTAAACTAACGCTATTTGGAACGCTTCGGACAAATTCTCACCCTCGGATAGAAGGAGAAGCTATCTATCGGAGGACTGACTAACTACTAACGGTGTCGTCATTGATAGGCCCCATCCGACGCTCGAAAAAGCGGCTTGACCAGTCGTAAGCGGACATTTGAATACCCCCCCTAACGGATGGCGTAGCCCGATCAATGGCAGTAGGCCGCTTACCAACTCCTCTCATCGATCGAAATAGGATATCTAAATAGTTTTAGAGACCCATGGCCAAGCCGGCCCGTAAACTGGCGGACCCAGACATATCCCCGCTACGTCGATAAAACCTTTCCGACCGAATCAAAGAGGGAAGCCGTAGCCGCTATCGAACGTCGTTTGGTTGAGAAATAGGGAAATGAAGCGGAAGAGGTTTCCGCGTGAATGTGTGTTTGTGTGTGTGTGTGTGTGCGTGAATGTGTGTCTATGTTATCCGTCGCGTGTTTTTGTTTCTTCTGCAGCACCTGTAGGGAAAAAGTTTTGCATATACATTAGTAAATAAAATGGTCCTTAAATTATAATAAACAAAAAAACAATATTTATATTATCAAAGTTTGCTTAAAAAAAAAAAAAAAAAAAAAAAAAAAAAAAACCCAAACGGAACGGACAAAAAACAAAAAGAAAATCATGATTTTACCTCAATTCGCGGGGCGAACCGCTTTTAATTTTAAAACCAAAAAAAAATTGCCAGTAAAAATACCGTACTGTACTCGCAATTTTTCATTCCGGAAAAAAAAACCTGACGTTAATAACGGGACGAACGAAAGTCAAAATTTCTTTCCGAATATCGTCTCCCTCCCGTCCGCTTTCCCAAGCGCCCTCATCTAACCCTTTTGGATATCGGAAAGAAATTTCGATAGTCGCTCGCCGGTTACATTATTAACGCTAAAACCATTTTTTCTATAATATTCGCTAGCTAGCTTGCTATCCGGCCGGCTTTCGAGAGAGGAAATGGATAAGCAATATAGCATTTTCCTCCCTCGATAAATTTTAAAAGAACCGAAGGAAGGAAGAGAAAGAGAGAAAGATGCGCGCGAGCAAAGGATACTACGGCAGAACGGTCGTACCAAGTTTGTCATGCTTTAGTATCTCGACCTCCTATGTGTGTTGATGAATGTGTCTCGTCTCGATCGAATAGAAAGGAAATATGACCACGATACCGTAAAGATTCGCCTTTATAACGAGCTCGCGAACCGACCTCGGTCGATCGATTCGTTCCGGATCTTTTATATAAAAAAAAATAATAAAATAATAGGACGGACGATAGGCTCGGTCGCCCATCGAACGAACGTCGCAATGAAACGCATCCCGACGAACAAATGCGCGGACGCGAAAATCTTCGCCGGGATGCGTTCATGTACGAAAATGAAAAATAGACGAATAAGGCGGATCGTTGGTCGGTAACGCGATATATTATCTTTCCATTCGAGCGATGATCGATCGGTTTTTGGTGTCGTGAATGAGATTGTTTCGGAGGGATGCGAAGATATTTCCGGGCTCCACGACGGGGACGTACGATGACAGGGAGCCCGTGAGCGTCCGTCCTCATCAGCGTTCGAAACCTGTAAGTGTGATAGTGTCTGTTATGGGTGTGTACTGTTTAAAAGCAAAAGGTGGTAATAGTAGAAGAAGTGGAAATCAGGGTTTTAAAAGAGTCGGAAAAAATGAGTAATCGCGAACCCCTGGGCACGCTCGTTAGGTATCGGTCGATATTATATTTTAATTTAAAAGGGACAGGACAGTCGGAGAGAGAAGAACAACGAATCGACCGATCCGCTACTCTAACCTAAACTAACGCTATTTGGAACGCCTCGGACAAATACTCACCCTCGGATAGAAGGAGAAGCTATCTATCGGAGGACTGACTAACTACTAACGGTGTCGTCATTGCCTGTAAGTGTGATAGTGTCTGTTATGCGAGTGTACTGTTTAATTAAAAGCAAAAGGTGGTAATAGTAGAAGAAGTGGAAATCAGGGTTTTAAAAGAGTCGGAAAAAATGTGTAATCGCGAACCCCTGGGCACGCTCGTTAGGTATCGGTCGATATTTTATATTTTAATTTAAGGGACAGGACAGTCGGAGAGAGAAGAACAACGAATCGACCGATCCTCTACTCTAACTTAAACTAACGCTATTTGGAACGCTTCGGACAAATTCTCACCCTCGGATAGAAGGAGAAGCTATCTATCGGAGGACTGACTAACTACTAACGGTGTCGTCGTCGATAAGCCCCATCCGACGCTCGATAAAGCGGCTAGACCAGCCGTAAGCGGACATTTGAATACCCCCCCTAACGGATGGCGTAGCCCGATCAATGGCAGTAGGCCGCTTACCAACTCCTCTCATCGATCGAAATAGGATATCTAAATAGTTTTAGATGACCCATGCCCAAGCCGGCCCGTAACTGGCGGACCCAGACATATCCCCGCTACGTCGATAAAACCTTTCCGACCGAATCAAAGAGGGAAGCCGTAGCCGCTATCGAACGTCGTTTGGTTGAGAAATAGGGAAATGAAGCGGAAGAGGTTTCCGCGTGAATGTGTGTTTGTGTGTGTGTGTGTGTGCGTGAATGTGTGTCTATGTTATCCGTCGCGTGTTTTTGTTTCTTCCACCGCCACCGCTGAGAGATAAAGAGGAACACGCCAGCGACGATAATGCCGATAATGCTGACGATATCGAGATTTATCCATTGATGGTTCTTAGGAAGAATATCGACTTGACAGTGCGACATGAAGAGTATCACAGGAAGCTAATGAAGTGCATATTCAAAGCCTTTAAAGTATTTCGTGTCGATTTGTGTTGCGATATATGTAAAAAAACTATTTTAAACCTGCAGTGAGGTGAATTTTATCAATATAAATTTCATTTTTTGTAGTTATTTATATTCACGCGTTTTGTACTTTGTTTTTTAGTGAGTGAGTGGGAGTATGTTTGCTAAATTCACATACCTAATAAAAGCATTTATGATAGTGTATTTTATTCCATTTTTTGATATATTTAGTTTATAAAATACTTTATTACTACTTGATGAATACTTTAAACTTTAAATGCTAGGCCGGATTTACGATATCGTTTCGTTGATATATTAGTGCATATCAGTCTTTAAATAATACCTCATATATTTATCGCCGTATGTGATTTTTTATTTGATGTTGTATGTATTATCATTTACTAAGGTTTCTCAATAAAACTTAAAAACACAATCGTTTTATTTAAACACTAAACATTTTCAAATATTGTAAAAAATGCAGCTTGAAAATAATTCAAAAAACAATTAAATATAGATTCCTTCGATTGTGAATAGGCTCCTAAAGAGAGAATTTCAAGTCTCTTTTCTCGCTTTTCATTTCTGATCTCCTTCTCTTATTCTCCTCTTCCATAAGTCTACGAAATGAAAACGGCTAAGGAAAAAAAGAATTTATAGATTGATTAAAGGATTGTTATTTTTAAGTTAAAAAAAAAACAAAAACCTTTCATTGACCTTATATAAACGGTTTGATGAAGGTCTGTGGGGGTTGAGAATTTTAAAACACTACCTTTTTACTAACCTCGGAAATATTAACTTTCGCCCTTTCTTCAGATATCTTTAAATTTCCAAATGCTAGTGGAATATATTTTTCTTCTTTATGCCGCCTGTATCTTCTCCGCTCCTCTCTTCCCTTTCGCGCCGCTCTTAATACAATGTAATCTTTCCTGACGTCGGATCGGTTGATGAGATGCGCTCATGAGTAAGTGTCAGCTTGTTGCGCTTGCTCGGAAAGGGGTTTCCAGACGTGCTGAGTCTTCGTTGGTCCGAGAAAATGCAGTTCCCATCTTCGGTTCGTGCCTTTGATACACTGCCAAAAGGAGGACGGGTCGGCGTCGAGATATTTCAATGTAGTTGGTTCCCTTTGGAATAGATGTTAATGTTTTCCATCCGTAAGATAGACAAAGAACGCGGTAACTTAAGATAGTATTCGCAGAGATACTTTGGCCAATCGATGGAAAATAGATAAGACACCGTAAACTAAGCTGGGACTATAAGCCTTAGGTCTAGTTTAGATTTCTAGTTATGATATGCTATGAGAGAACGCACTAGTCGGGCTTATAGCCTTGAGGTCGGTTTACAACAGGAGGGCAAATAGATGTGAATACTTTTTATAATTACAATCTTGAAAATGAAATCTCATGGTCGTATTTTTTAGGTTTCTTTAAAATTGAAATTATATGTTTATAAAAAAAATTGTAAGAGATATCGAAACCATCTAAGAAACTGACCTAGATTTCTTTTCGCGTTAATTACTACAATAGTGTAATCCTCCCTCTCTTGATATTTTTGGAGGTTATAATAGACGTTTTATTAGACTTTAACACACGTCATCTCTCATGGTCCTTATGTTGGTTGTTTGGTTAGAAATATGTAAATATCATGCAACATCTCGTTTAGGTGTTGTATTTTCGAGTGAAAAACATGTCGAGAATGTTCGTTATTTTTTAGAAACCGAGAAAAGTCTTCCTCAACACTCGTTGGATTTTATATTTGCGTGATTGATATATAAATACG
>JABUQX010110938.1:0-20000 GCA_015478945.1 Trachelipus rathkii
AAAGAGAGAGAGTCAAGCAGAATGCCATTAGCACCCCAGCAGGTAGTTCAACCACCCTCCTGAGTCCATTGTGTAAAGTAGTACTGAGTTCAAAACAGTGATTTCGAAGCAATATATAAGAAATGGTTCCGAGATGCCATACTTTTCTGGGAAGGTGGATCGGACAAGTGACAAAGCTTCCTGTACACTTGTCTAACGGGCCGACGCTGTTGTCGATTGTTTGAGTCCTGGCGCGAGTGAAAATTTATATTCGTTTATTATTTGCAAAATTTGCCGCAACAAGCATGTTGTGGCCATTTCGGCGTTGCTTGGCCTTTGGGTTGGGTTGCTCCTGTACCCAGGAGCACCCAAGCAGAATGCCATGTAGCCACAACAGGTGTTCCAACCACCCTACTGTCGATTTAAATAAGTACTGTTAGTTTAAGCCGTGATATGGAGCAGTAAATTAGAGATATGTTCCGATATGTTAGAACTTTTTGGAAAGCGGATCGGACTAGTGTTAGAGCTTCCTGTTACAGATTGCTACTAAGAGCGCAGCGCGACGCCTGTTGCGTCGATGGTAGAGTGCTGCGGGAGATGAACTTTTTCGGCGAGTCGATATTATTGCACAATATTTGTTCGAGGGGGACGCATGAGCATGTCTGGTGGCGATTTCGACGCTTCCTTGACTTTGGTTGGTTGCTCCTGTAACCCAAGAGCAGTCCAAGCAGAATGCATGTCAGCCACAGCAGGTGTTCCACACCCTCCGCTGTTCGATTTAAATAGCCACCGAGTTTAAAGCAGTGATATCGAAGCATTAGATTGGAAAATCTGTTCCGAGATGCCTTCTTTTCTGGGAAGGCCGTATTAAATTAATACTTAAATTTCATTTCTAATATAAAAATTTTTTATAACAATCCAGAGAATCTATAAAAACTATTTTCTAAATTGTTTAAAATTGCGTGACATCACTTTATTAGCATTATGCTATCCTTATTATGCTTTTTAGCAATTTGAAATTGTGCTTTTCCACGTGGTATGGCTTGAGAGGTATGACGTATGATTCATCTATGACGTTGAGGATA
The DNA here is from genome assembly GCA_015478945.1 of Trachelipus rathkii. Taxonomy (NCBI): domain Eukaryota; kingdom Metazoa; phylum Arthropoda; class Malacostraca; order Isopoda; family Trachelipodidae; genus Trachelipus; species Trachelipus rathkii. Next base: position 1,065 of record JABUQX010110938.1, read on the forward strand.
TTTATTGGCTATTTCAAAAAGATTTACCGCCTCTCCTCCCTGAAGATATTCTTATTTTATCAGACTATATATACTATATACGTTTATAAGTATATATATATATATATATATAATATAATAATAATAATATACTAATATTATTAATATATGTATAGCTATATATATATTATATATATCGGTAATATATATATTTATAATTATATTAATATATATATATTATATATATATTATATATATATATACTATATAATATATATATATATTATATATAATATTATAGTATATATATCAGATATATATATATAATATATACATATTATATTAATAAGTATATATATATCTAATATATATACTATATAATATAATATATATATATATATATTTATATATAATATATATTTATAGTATATATATATAATATACTATATATATATATATATATATATATATATATTATATATATATATCATTATATAGTATATATATATATATATATATATACTCTATATCTATATATAATATTATTATCATTAATATATATGTATATATATATATAATTATAATATATATATATTATATATCATATTATATATTATATTAATATATATATATATATATATATATATATATAATATATATATATATCTATATCTATAATATTATATATATATATTATATATATATATTATATATATTAGTATATTCCCACGCAACAAACGGTACACATTATTTTTACTCGACTTCGGCTCCGCTAAGGTTTCTACATTTGATAAATTGATGAGCCACTTATTTTTGGTAATATATTTTCACCTAAATATTCTTGAAAAAAATTTATACCCAAAATCTAACTCCGGCTTCCGGCCTCCGGCTCCGACTTAAGGTTTCTGCACTATTTCCACAACATGTTCAGCACGTCTTCTGGTAATAATTTTTTCCAAATTAAAAAATATTTTTCGAAAAATTTCATACTCGGCTCCTGCTCCGGCTCTGACCTCGGATCCGGATCCGACTAAGGTAATTTGGCTCTCATTTGAAAATTATTCAAACACGTCTTCTGACATATAATTTTTCTCCTAAAAAGTATTTAATGAAAGAAATCATACCCAGGATCGGCTCCGGCTCCAGACTTCCGGCTTTCGGCTTCGGCTCCGGCTAAGGATTCTAACTTATTTGTAAATAATAATTCACGCACGTCTTCTGGCAATAATTTTCACCTAAAAATATTTTATTGAAATTTTCATACCTAGGATCCGTTTGCCGACTGCCGGCTTTCAACGATCCGGCTCCGGATCAACTAAGGTTTGCTGTACTATATTTTAAAATTGTTTCAGTAAGTTTTTGACATACATTTTTTCCCTAAAATATATTTATTGAAAAAAACTTCATCCCCAGGATTCCGGATCCCGATCTTCGACTTTGCTCCGGATCCGACCTAAGGTTCTGCACTATTTAAAAATTGGTTCAGCACGTTCTTGGTAATATACTTTTTACCTAAAAAATATTTTTTCGAGAAAAATTTCATACCAGGAATCCGCTCAGATCCATCGACTTCGGCTTCCGCGTCTGATCCGCTAGGAGTGTTTTTGCACTATTTGGAATAAAATTGTCGGTGCACGTCTTCTGACACACATAAATTTTCACACCAAAAGAAATTTTCCCCCAACAAATTCATACCAGGATCAGGCTCCGGATATCAGGCTCCGGATGCAGGCTCGGATACGACTCCGGATCGCGACTAATGTTTTCTACACTATTTATGAAATTCGGTTCAGCACGTCTTCTTCTATTAATTTTTTCACCTAAAAAATATTTCTTTGAAAAAATTCATACCCTGAATCCGGATCCGGATTCGGACTTCGACTTCGACTTCAACTTCGGCTCCGGATACGACAAAGGTTGGTTTCTGCACTATTTTAAATTGTCCAGCACTTCTTTTGACATAAAATTTTCCACAGCCAAAAAATATTTCCCGAAAAAAAATTCCATACCCCGGATCCGGCTTCCGATCGACTGAATGTTTCCTAGGCTATTTGAAACATTGTTCAGCACGTCTTCTATTGAAATAAATTTTACCATCAAAAAAATATTTTCTGGAAGAAAATTCATCCCAGGATCCGGATATGGCTTCCTGGCCTCCGACTTCAGCCTCGGCTCCGGATTCGACTAAGGTTTCTGCACTATTTGAAATTTTTCAGCACGTCTTCTGACAAAGTTTTTTTTCCACATAAAAATATTCCCGAAAAAAATCATACCCCAGGATCCGGTCTCGGATACGGCTCCGCGATACGACTTTGGCTTCGGCTCCGGATCCGACTAATGTTTCTCCACTATTTGAACATTGTCAGCACGTCTTCTTGAAATAGATTTTTCACCTAAAAAAATATTTTCTGAAAGAAAATTCATACCAGGTCCGGCTCCGGATCCTTTGCTCTTGACTTCGGGCTTCGGGCTCCGCGCACTCGAGATCATAGCAAGAGCGCGCGTTGCAGCATATTTATGTGGGCCACGAACATCATGAGTTGTCTAGGCAAATCAAGATGCTGTGAAGAAGTCACCGGATTTTTTCAACCAAAAAGATATTCCCCGAAAAAAATTCATACCCAGGATCGGCTCCGGATACGCTTCCGATACGACTGCTTGGCTTCGGCCCGGATCCGATCTGAATGGTTTCTACACTATTTGAACATTGCTTAGCACGTCTTCTTGAAATAAATTTTTTCACCTCAAAAAATATTTGTTCTGAGAAAATTCATACCCATGATCCGATCGAATCCGGTATCCGGCTCCGACTTCCAGCTTCGGCTTCCGACCTAAGTTTTTCTGCACTATTTGAAAATTGGTTTCGGCACGTCTTCTGACAATAATTTTTCACGCAAAAAAATATTTCCCCGAAAAAAATTCATAACCAGGATCCGGCTCCGATACGGCTCCGGACACGACTTCGGCTTCGGCTCGGCTCGGGATCCCGAACTAATGTTTCTTACACATTTATTTGAACATTCTCAGCACGTCCTTCTTGAATAAATTTTTCACCTAAAAAAATATTTTCTGGAGAAAATTTCATACCCAGGATCCGGATCTGGATCCGGCTCCGGGCTCCGGCTCCGGCTAGTTTCGGTTCCGGATCCGACTAAAGGTTTCTGCACTATTTGAAAATTATTCGGCACGTCTTCTGACAATATAATTTTTCACGCCAAAAATATTTGCCGAAAAAATTCATACCCAGAATCAGGCTCCGGATCCGGCTCCGGCTCCGGATATGGCTCCGGATTCGACTAATGCTTCTAGCTAATTGAACATTGTTCAGCACGTCTTCTTGAAATAAATTTTTCCAACCTCAAAAAAATTATTTTCTGACAGAAAATTCATCACCCGGATCCGGACCGGATCCGATCTGGTCCGACTTCAGCTTTCAGCTCCGGACTTCGACTAAGGATTCTTGCACTATTTGGAGAAATTTGTTCGGTCTCACGCCTCTGACAAAGTTTTCGACCAAAAAATATTTCTCCCCAAAAAAATTTCCTACCAGTGTCGACTCCCGGATACGGTCCGGATACGACTTTGGCTTCGGCTCCGGATCCGACTAATGTTTCTACACCTATTTTACTTGCTCAGGCACGTCTTCTCTTTGAAAATAGAATTTTTAGCCTAAACAAAATTATTTTCTGAAGAAAATTCATACCCAGGATCCGGAGTCCGGATCCGGACCCGGCTCTGACTTCGGCTTCGGCCTACGCGATCCGGCTAGGTTTCTGCATGATTTGAAAATTTGTTGCGCGGCCACGTCTTTTGACAAATAAATTTTTACTCAAAAAAAGATTTCCCGAAAAAAATTCATACCGAACGGATCCGGCTCGGATCCGCTCCGAATGCCGGCTTCCGGATCGGTTATTGACTTCGGTTTCTGCTCCGGATCCGACTAAGGCTTTTCTGCACTATTTGATACTGTTCAAGCACGTCTTGCTGCAATAAATTTCACTAAAAAAAATAGATTTTTAAAAAATTTCATTTACTCTGGCTCGGCTCCGACTCCGGACACCGCTCTGGCTCTGGCTTCGACTCCGATCCGGTTCCGGATCCAACTAGGATTCTGCACTAGTTGATAAAGTTGGTTTAGTAACGTTTTCTGGCCCACATAAAATTTTTCCAATCTAAAAAATTGGTCCGGACGCGAATTGCGGCGCGCAGGACTGGCGCCCGGCACCAGCACCGGCACAGCACGGGCACGGGCGTCGGCATCGCGGTTCGGCTCCGCTTCGAACTTCCATTTTTTGACTGAGTAAAAGTCCGAAGAATGGGTGGGAGTTGAGAATATGAAAAAAAAATGATTTTCATAAATTATAATAAAACTTTTTTTTAAACCTCGTACGCCAACCTTGGAGATTACAATTTTGACTGGAATTGTTGAAATTTTTTAGTTCGACACCTCTCTAAATAAATTTCTGTATCTAAAAAACCATTTAGAATTTTTAAAAAATAAATTACATCCATGTTCATGAGGAATTTTTCTAATAATCTAGATAATAAAAAAAAAATTGCACATTTTGATTTTGACTTCAAAAAGTAGAGGGTCCGATGAAGTCTCCCCTTAATTATAATCATAATGCATTGTAACTAGTAATAATAATACAATATTAAAATACAGTGATTATTAGTGATTGATAGTGAAATATATTGAATTTGTTTGAAATATAGTGTTTAGTTTTTAATAATATTTATAATATATGAAAATAATGATATTATATTATAGCTTGTGTATTTATTGTAGTATTTATATTTGTATGTATATGTTGTGTATGTGTATATTTTGTATTTACTATTATTTATACTAAAAGCCACCCGGTAGCTCAGTGGTAGAGCACTCGCCAACAAAGCGAGGGTCCCAGCGTGTCGCAACAGGTCGTGGGGAGAATGGTGGAGCTATCTCTCCTCCTGTGGGCTCGGCTCCGTTCCTGGCTCCGGACCGTAAATTGAGTAACCCCCTCCTAGATTAGGGCCCTGCCCGTGAGCGGTGTGTTGTATCTTCTCGTAAAAAAAAAAAAATATATATATATAGATATATAATATATATATTATATATATATATAGTTATATATATATATTATATATATATATTATATATATATTATATTATTTAATATATATATTATATATATATATATATTACAGGCCTATAGGGGTACACGACTTAGAATTATTTTCGTCTTAGGGTAGTACGCGATTCAAAAAAGTGTTGGAGACCGCGCAGTGTAGATAATGAACTCCCCAATGTTTATGGGTTAGAGATTCGGCTGGCTACTAATTAGATATACCTTATATAATTTATATAAATATATTATATAATTATACTATATATATATTTTATAAATATATATTAATATAATATATATATATATATATAATATTTACTATAGATAATTATATATATTATATAATATATATATATTATATATATATTTATATATATATTATATATATATATATATAATATATATATATATATATATATATATATATATATATGTTATATTTATATATAAATATAGATAACATATTTTAGATTTTTCAGTTAAAGAGCTCTAATTACACTAATATATTTGTTTATATTTAATACCACTTTAACCCTGCTCAGGTACACCTCTTCAAAAATCACATAGTTGGTACACGTTGGTCAAATTTTTCACGGCTTACTTAACCTTATGTTAAAACCTTTATTTTTGATAAATCTAGGTTATTGTTTGATTATATCGATGCATTCATCTCAAAGAGATGACTGAAGACAAACTTCATTCAAACAATGTTTTTTTAAAACTTTTATGAAAAACAACAATATTACTTGTTTTTGAAGAAACCCCCAAAAATAACACCCATATAATTTTTGAAATATATAATCAAAAAACATAAAAACTCTATTTTTAATTAAAATTTTTTATGCAAATTAACAAAAAAGGTGAGAATCATCGATATTTTCATCCCACATTGCCATTTAAGACTCTATTGCCTTCAAGAAATGAAATGAAAGTGAGCACTGATTTTTTTATATAAAAATGAAATATTTCCATCTACATATGCAATATATGTACAGTAGAGGGGTATTCTTTTGACCTTGACCCTCGCAGAATCCTAGGATCTTGACCTTGACCTTTTTGGACCTCTTTTACCCCACCCTAAAATTTGGGCAAACCGCAATTTTTTTGAGCCCAAATTTTTAACTGACCTTGACTTTTTGGGCCTTTGACCTTTTTGACCTTTACCCTTTTTGGGCCTTACCTTTTTGGGCCTTACCTTTTTGGGCCTTTACCTTTTTTTCGACCAACCTTTGGTCTTCCATGGGTCATTTTTTGGCCCACACCCTAATTTTTTGAGAACGCTAATTTTTTGAAGAACCCTAATTTTTTGAGAACCGTTTTTTTTTTGAGACCCTATTTTTTTGAGAACCCTAATTTTTTGAAACCCCCAATTTTTGAGAACCCAAATTTTCTTTTGAGAAACCTATTTTTGGCACCCCTAATTTTTTGGCATCCCAATTTTTTTCGGCAACCCTGATTTTTGGCAACCCTTCGAAAGAGGGGTTTGCGCCAAACGGTTTGCGTCAGCAACGTTGTACGTATTACCCTATTTTACGCCCTAATTTTTTTCGACCGTGGGGCCATTTTTGCCCACGGTAATTTTTGGCTTCCCTTTAGGGGGGGCTTAGCCCGTTTTGATGTCTTTACCTTGTTTGGCCATGGATATTTCTGCGGCTTTGACCTTGCCATAGTAACCATGGGTTCTTTTTTGCCCCACGGTAATTTATGCGACCCTTTAGGGGCTTAGCCCGTTTTGATGTCTTATCCTTGTTTGACCATGATATTTCGTCACATCTTACACGCGCGAACGCGCGCACACACACACACACGACACAACACACAACACACACACACACACACACCACACACACACAATCCACTTATACATACATTCCTATGACACCTTACCACTCCTCATAGATACTTGCCTTACCTTTAGCACTTTATACACACGTACAAACACACCACCAATTTTTGGGTCTTCCGTGGGTCAATTTTGGCCCAGGTAATTTTTTTGTCCTTCTTTAGGGAACTTAGTCCCGTTTTTTTGATTGTCTTTCAACCTTGTTTTGACCATGATATTTAGCCTTTGACCTTACCATATACCATGGGTCAATTTTGACCCACGCTAACTTGATGGCTTTGATGGTTCCCAATCACCGTAAGGAGTATCTAGTGATGTTCTATGAGTATTAGATGAGTGCCAGGTGAGTGCCAGGTGAGTGCCAAGTGAGTGCCAATGAGTGCCAATGAGTGCCAAGTGAGTGCCAATGAGTGCCAAGTGAGTGCCACATAGTGCCAAGTGAGTGCCACATAGTGCCAACTGAGTGCCACTTTTTTCAAGCCTTTTCTAGCCTCCCCTGAGCCTAGAATAGCCCTAATATGGGTGTCTACCCCTAGGTAATAAGGTATGAGGAATCGATTGGTGTATATTACAATCTGCTAGAATGCTTCCTACTATGAGTTAGGTTTATTTTTTTATAAAAAACAACTTTAATAGCACCTATGACACTTACACTCTCCATAGACACTTACATTAAACCATATACACTTACACACACACACACACACACACACACACACACACACACAGATACACTTACACTTACACTCACACACTCGATATTTTGACGCCTTAGCATTAATGCCTCAACTTTGATGCCTCAGCATTAATGCCGCAGCATTGATGCCTCAGCATTAATGCCTCAGCATTGATGCCTCAGCATTAATGCCTCAGCTTTGATGACTCATCTTTGATGAAGGCATCTTTGATACCATCTATATTGATGATTCATCTTTGATGAAATCATCTTTGATGGCTCATCTCTACCCCACATCGTAGAACAGAGTTAATATTAATGTTTTCCCCCCTAGTTCATAAGCTAACCACCAGGACGCAGCATGATCTCTCCGCGTGAAGTCCCACGAACCCGCACCCGCAGGTGCGACCCGCCGCGTCCCCGCCCGCCGCGTGCGCCCGCAGGCGCAATTTTTCCGCGTACCCGCCCGCCGCGTGCGCCCGCAGGCGCAATTTTTCCGCGTACCCGCCCGCCGCGTGCGCCCGCAGGCGCAATATTCCCGCACGAATGAAAAATATATATACTATAAGTCATTCATTTTTATTTCATACTTAAACATTTCAAAGAATTTCTTTTCAAATATACTATGAGTCATTCATTTTTATTTCATACTTAAACATTTTTATTAAAAACATTTTCGCGAACCTAAAACTGTAACTCATTACAGACCTATTATTTAACACATATATTTATTAACATTATTTTTACTTAATACTTTTTACTTAATACTTTTTAATTTATAAATTTTTAAAAATTGTATGTAAGAAGAAAAAAATTCAGAGTGTCTGATATATAAACATTTTATTTTACTACAATTGTACGAAATTTTACTAAAAAACATCTAACATTACAACCTTAGCAGTAAGCAGTAAATCAATAGAGGTGTTTACCTAACACCGGAGGGGGGGATTAGTATGACTTTTGTTTTACTGATTTTAACTGCTTTAACTCATGCTTTACTGCTTTAACTCATGTTTTACTGCTTAAACTCATATGTTTTACTGCTTTAAACTCATATATTTATTAACATTACATACCTTAAACAGTAAATCAGTAAATCAATAGAGGGTGTTTATTACCTAACACTAGGGGAATTAGTATGTCCTTTGTTTTACTGCTTCTATGCTTTAACTTTCTGACTTTTATCTGCTTTAACTCCATGTTTCTGCTTTAACTTTCTGCTTTCTGCTTTTAACTCATGTTTACTGCTTTAACTCCTGCTTTACTGTTTTAACTCTCTGGTTTACTGCTTTTAAACTCTCCCTGTTTACTGCTTAACTCATATATTATTAATTAACATTATGTTTTCTTTTAATATTTTTATTATTTTTGTTAATACACTTTTATTTATTATTTCTAACTTTATTTGTTTTACTACTTTTTTTATTTTTAATTTGTAATGTAAGATTAAAAACACAGAACACACAGAGTTTCGGCTATATAAACCATTTTATTATTTTTAAAATTGTACGAAATTTTTTAAAAACATATACTTTTACATAGCCTTAAAGGCAGTAAAACAGTAAATCCATAGAGGTGTTATTACCTAACACTAGGGGATTAGTGAATGCCCTTTGTTATTACTGCTTTTACTGCTTAACTTTTGAATTTACGCTTTAAACTCATGTTTTACTGCTTTAACTTTCTGCCTTACTGCTTTAAAAACTCAGTTTACTGCTTTAACTCCTGCTTTACTGTTTTAACTCTCTGCTTTACTGTTTTAACTCTCTGCTTTACCTTTAACTCATATATTTATTAACATTGTTTTCTTTTTTTATATTTTTCATTTTGTTTTAATACTTTTTATTTAATATTTCTAATTTTTTTTTTTGTTTTAATACTTTTTTTATTTTTAATTTGTCATTAAGAATAAAAACACACAGATTTATTACACTCAATACACAATTCACTATGGACACTTCAAACAATCATATGACACTTACATTTTCCATAGACACTTACATTTACACTTACACTCACACCCAGATTTACTTACAAACGCAGATTTACTTACACTCACACAGATTTACTTACACCACACACACACATACTTACACTCCCACAGATTTACTTACACTCACACATCAGATTTACTTACACTCACTATAGATTTCACTTACACTACACACACGATTTACTTACAACACGCAATTTACGTTTACACTCACACAGATTTACTTACACTCACACACAGATTTACTTACACTCACACAGATTTACTTACACCTGCACACAGATTACTTACACTCACACTCAGATTTACTTACACTCACACACAGATTTTACTTACACTCACACAGATTTAATTACACTCACACAGCAGATTTACTTAACACACGGGCCCACTCATTACACATATAACGTAATAATTATTAAAACATTTTATGTTTTTAATTAAACACGTACACTTTATAATTATCATTCAAATATCATTCTAAAATTATTTCAAACGTTTCTTTAAAACTTAATATATATAAATAATCATTATCTTTGAACAACAAAGAATTTATTATTATCTGTTTAATACTTTTTGTTTATATAATTTTATACTATCAAGTTTTAAAATAACTTTTACAAATTCTATGAATTTGTAATTAAAACATATATTTTACGTACCTTAAAGCAGCAAGGTTAGCCCCTAGCACCCCTTATCACCAAGCCTATGTCACGTTTTGTTCTAGTGACTTACTGCTTTACATCAATCTTTACCATGTAATAAGTATAAAAAATAACAAAATAAGTTCTCTGCTAACATATAGTATTTTATTAAAAATTTTCTAAGTTCTATTTAAAAATAACAATTATTCGCTTACATTTATATTATTCCCTCGATGTTAACTAAAAATATTTCAAAGTTTTAAATTAATTCGGATTTTCTTTTATTATTATTATTATTATCTAATTGTACATTGACAATCCATTCAAGAGAAAACACAACAATCCGCAATCCTTACAGATACGAAACTGACCTGCAACCTCTCTCTGTAAAATGTGTTGAAAATAACTACCCTTTAGGTCTAAATTTAGGATATTCCTTTTTGTCCCCGGGGCAATTTAGGCCTAATTCCCGGTCAAAATATATTTCAAACTGGACCTTTTTCTGTAAAATGTGGGGCAATAACTACGTTAGGCCTAAATTTGTATAAATTTAGGATATAACCTTTGTTGGTATCCCAGGCGATTTAAGCCTAATAACTAGGTCAAAGGTAATTCCAGTTAGACAAGAATCGAGAATCAATGTTATTCTTAGAGGAATAAAATATATTTCAACTTTATCTAAATAATTAGAATTTAATAATCACAGACCTTACAGTACTTTAATATATAATAATATATATATATATATATATATATATATATAATATATATATATATAATATATATATAATATATATAGATATATTATATTATATATATATATATATATTATAATATATACTATAGTTTATATATATGGCTAAATTCAAATATAGTACAATGATTTTATATATAGGTCCAGATTAAATATAATACAGGAATATTATTTTATATAACACTTCCACATTACATTTTACACATAATGTTTATGATTATTTTATATTAAATTTCTCCAAATCTTTGCAGATATGCCAAAATTATTTATATCATTATCGATGAAATAGTTTCGTGTCTCAGTAATACCTTCAGTTAGCACATACGTAAAAGTTCCCGCTCAAATTTTATTGCAATGGCCACATTTTAGCTCAAATATTTATTTACTTTCTTGCATTGTTTTTCTAAGTAGATTAAATTGAATTTCTGTACGTCTATAGAACTTAGAAAGCGATCGATGAAACCGTAGGTTCATCGATCAGGGTTTTCTTAAATGCGTAGTATTCTTTGGTATAACATTAATGAATTACGGGTTTACTGTAATTAGATACCACATATGTCTTCTTCGCTGTAATTAAACATTGCGCTTACGTACTCTAACATATATTTCATCTGCGCTGGCTGAAATGTAGAATCAAATGATGTAAAGGTAAATACTGCTGTTTCATTATTTCTCTTCCATAATCTAACTTCCAAACTGATTAGGTTTTGGTGTTTATAAAATGCTAGAGTAAGTTTCTTATCGCTGTTTCTTCGCACAGGCTAATAACTGTTTCCGAGTCTAGCTGAAATGCTGCACTTCCTTTAAAGTGATCAGTATGCCACTCTTCAGTGTGTATCTACATATACAAAATAAATTCATCTGGACTTCAGGAAAATTACGCTTTGTATTATAACGGGTGATTGGGTGGCAACTTGAAAAATTCCAAATCCATGCGGGTTTTCTTTTCTATAAGAATGAAACCCTACTTCCTGGGATTTTGATTTCCCACTGTATGACAATGTCTTGTATTGAGGTATACATGTTAAGGTGAAATCATGATATACCCTTAGTGGAAAATAGCAGGCCTTTTATGTTACAAATCAGAGAACTCTTGTGCACCGCTTAGAGCAAAACGAGTATGATTTTAACCATGAGTTTGGGATCTAAAACACGCACTCCAATATAATTTTCATCCAATCCCAGGTAGGGTTCAGGATATGAAAAAACATGTTTTTTCATAACCTAAAAGCGATAAATCATTCTCGACCAATCAACATACGAGGGTCATATAAGAGAATAACGGATTATCCGTCCACTCACAAGAAGAACATTTCCTTCTTACCTGCTTAAAGGATCTTACCGTTCCAGCATGTTCAGTTGAAATATATTTTATAAATAATAATAACATTGATTCTCGATCTTGTCTATACTGGAATTACCTTTTGACCTAGGTATTAGGCTTAAATCAGCCCTGGATATAAAAGGTTTATCCTAAATTTATACCTAAATTTAGGCCTAACGTCGTTATTGCACCACATTTTACAGAAAAAGTCAGTTTGAATATTTTGACCGGGAATTATGGCCTAAATCGCCCCGGGGTACAACAAGGAATTATCCTAAATTTTAGGCCTAAAGTAGTAATTTCAACACATTTTACAGAGAGAGGTCAGTCTCGTATCTGTATCTGTAAGGATTGCGGATTGTTGTGTTTTCTCGTGATGGATTGTCCAATGTACATAGATAATAATAATATAATAAAGAAAATCCGAATTATTTAAAAACTGAAATATTTTTAGTTAACATCGAGCGAATAATATAAATGCAAGTGAATAATTTTTTTTTTAAATAAGAACTTAGAAAGATTTTAATAAAATACATGATATGTTAGCAGAGAAGAACCTTATTTTGTTAATTTTATACTTATTAACATGGGTAAAGATGATGTAAAGCAGTAAGGCAATAGAACAAAACGTGCATAGCTTGGTGTAGAGGGGTGCTGGGCTAACCTTGCTGCTTTAAGGTACGTAAATATATGTTTTTAATAAATTCAATAAATTTTTTAGTAAAAGTTATTTAAAACTTGATAAAGTTATAAAATTATAAATTAAAGTTGCTAACACAAAACAAAAAGTTTTCAGTTAAAAGAGAATCATTGATTTTATTATAGAAGTTTAAAGAAACTTTGAAATAATTAGTTATATTTGAATGATTATATAAATGTACGTGTTTTAATTAAAACATAAAATATGTTATTAATAATTCATACCGTTTATGTGTAAGTGGGTGGGCGGTGTGTAAAGTAAATCCTGTGTTGAGTGTAGTAAATCTGTGTGAGTGTAAGTAAATCTGTGGTGTGAGTGTAAGTATCTGGTGGTGGAAGGTGTAGTAAATCTGTGTGGTGAGTGTAAAGTAAATCTGTGTGAGTGTATGTAAGCCTGATGTGTGTGTCTAAGTAAATCTGTGTGAGTGTAAAGTAAATCTGCCGTTGTGTAAAGTAAATCTGTTGGTGAGTGTAATAAATCTATGTGAGGTGTAAGTAATCTGTGTGTGAGTTGTAAGTAATCTGTGTGAGTGTAAGTAGATCTGTGTGTGTGAGTGTAAGTAAATCTTGGAGTGTTAAGTAAATCTCCGTGTGTAAGTAAATCTGTGTTGAAGTGTATAAGTGTAAATGTAAATGTGTCTATGGGGAAATGTAAGTGTCATAGTGATTGGTGTAATTAAGTGGTCATAGTGATGTGTGTATGAGTGTAATAGTAACATCTTTGTGATTCTTTTTCCAGCATTACGAATGAAAATAAAAGAAAATAAATAAATAAAAAAGTATTAAAACAAAATAAAAAATATATAGAAATATATATATGTTAATAAATATATGAGTTAAGCAGTAAAGCAGAGAGTTAAAAACAGAAAAGCAGAGAGTTAAAACAGTAAAGCAGAGAGTTAAAAGCAGTAAGCAGAAAGTTAAGCAGTAAAGCAGAAAGCTAAAGTCAGTAAAGACATGAGTTAAGCAGTAAAGGCCAGAAGTCTAAAGCAGTAAAGCAGTAACACAAAGGCGATACTAATCCTAGGTGTTAGGAAACACCTCTATTGTTTTACTGTTTTACTTGCTTTAAGGTATGTAAAGGTATAGAGTTGTTTTTTAAAAAATTTCGTACAATTTTTATTTAAATAGAAATGTGGTAGTATAGCCGAAACTTCCTGGTAGTGTTTTTATTCTACGATTACAAAGGTTAAAAATAGATAAAAGTATTAGAAACAAAAAAGAAATAGAAAGTAATAATGTAGCAAAAGTGATTAAACGAAAATAAAAAATATAGAAGAAAAACATAATTGTTAGTAAATATGAGGAAATATATGAGTTAAAATGCAGTAAGCAGAGGGTTAAAAACAGTCATAGCAGAGGAGTTTAAAACAGTAACACAGAGAGTTAAGCAGTAAAACATGAGTTAAGCAGTAAAGCAGAAACGTTAAAGCAGTAAAACATCGAGTTAAAGCGAGTTAAAGAAGTAAAGCAGTAAAGCAGTAAAAACAAAAGCATAACTAACTCCCCTAGGTAGTTTGAGGTATACACCCTCTATTAGAATTTACTGATTTACTGCTTTAAGGTATGTAATGTTAATGAAATAAGAGTTAAAGCAGTAAAACATGCAGTTAAAGCAGTAAAAATGAGTTAAAAGCCGTAAAGCAGTAAAACAAAAGCATATAATGCCCATCGGTGTTAAGGTAAACCTCTAATGTATTACTGCGTTTACTGCTTTAAGGTATGTAGTTTTGTTATTAAGTAAAATTTCGTACAATTGTGGTAAAATAAAATGTTTATATATTAGACACTCTGAATTTTTTTCTTCTTACATACATTTTCTTAAAAATTTATAAATTAAAAAGTATTAGTAAATTAAGTATTAAGTAAAAATAATGTTAAATAATATAGTCGTTAATAATAGGTCTGTAATAAGTTACAGTTTTAGGTTCGCGGAAATGTGTTATTAATAAAAATGTTTAAGTAATGAAATAAAAATGATCGACTCATATATATTTGAAGACAGAAAATTCTTTGAAAGATTTCAGTATAAGAATAAATAAAAATTGTGAAAGTGGATACTTAAAGTGTAGTTATATATATTCTTTCATTCGTGCCGGGGAATATTGCGCCTGCGTGGCTGGACACGCGGCGGGCGAGGCAGTACGCGGAACTTGAATTGGCAGCCGCGGGCGCACGCGCGCGCGGGTTACCGCGAGACAATAATATTGCGCCTGCGGCGCACGCGGCGGGCGGGGGAACGGCGGCGGGTCGCACCTGCGGGTTCGGGTTCGTGGGACTTCACGCGGAGAGATCATGCTGCGTCCTGCTGATCAGCTTATGAACTAGGGGAAAACATTAATATAATTGCTAAAACGTCTGAGGTTATCTTAACCGATGTGGGAGTAGACGAATGAGCCATCAAAGCAATGATGTTACATCAGAAGAGAATCACAATAATACGCATGGTATTCGCCTAAAAGGGCTAGCTTCATCAAATGATGGAGGTCATCAAAGAGCGCTGAGAGGCAACTTCTGATGAGAGTGCCAGTCAATGCTGAATAGGGCATTATAATGCCTGAGGCATCAATAGCTGCACGAGGAGACCATTAATGCTGGTGGGGCATCAAAGTTGAGCAAGTTAATCTAAGGCGTCAAACATATGAGTGTGTGGAGTGTAAGTGTAAGTGTATCCTGTGTCGTGTGTTGGTGCGTCGTGGTGTTGCTGTGTGTGTGTAGAGTGCTTATATGGGTGTTAATGGTAAGTGTCCTATGGAGAGTGTAAGCGATTGACCGTGATATAGTAGCTGAGTATTATAAACATCTAGGGTCGCTTATGACTGTCTCTCCATAGAGTTATGGCCGGACTGAGCATTCTAAGTAGATCGGAGATTGTAGAATATATCACCAATCGATTTCTCCCTATCATGTTACGACGACTTTAGTTGTGAGACCATAGTGGAGGGTAACGCCCATATTAGGGCATTCTAGGCTCAGGGAAGGCTGGAAAAGGCTTGAAAAAAGTGGCACTCACGTTGGCAACGTATGTGGCATCACGTGGCACCTCACTTGGCAGCTTCATGACACTACTTGGTCACTCCATTTGGCACTCATTGGCACTCACTTTGGCACTCACCTGGCACTCACCTGGCACTCTCGAAACTACATAGAACATCTACTGAATTCTCCTTACGGTGATTGGGAACCATCAAAAGCCATCAAGTTAGCGTGGGTCAAAAATGACCCATGGTATATGGTAGGGTCAAGGCTGAAATATCATGGTCAAACGTAAAATGACCATCAAAAGACCGGGCTAAGTCCCTAAAGGAAGGACCAACAAAAATTACCGTGGAGCCAGAAATTGACCCATCGGAAAGACCAAAAAATGGACGTGGTTGGTTTTGGTACGTGTGTATAAGTGTAAAATGTAAGTGGCAAGTATTATGATGAGTGTAAGTGTCCCAAGTGAAGTGTATGTATATAGTGGATGTGTGTGTGTGTGTGTGTGTGTGGTGTGGTGGTGGTGTGTGTGTGTGTGTGTGTGTGGTGTGTGGGTGTCGCGCGTTTCGCGGCGTGTATAGCTGTGGACCGAAAATATCATGGTTCAATACAAGGTTAAGACAATCAAAAACGGGCTAAGCCCTAAGGGTCGGCATAAATTACCGTGGGCAAAAAATGACCCAATGGTATATGGCAGGTCAAAGCCGAATATCATGGCCAAACAAGGAAAAGACATCAAAAACGGGCTAAACCCCTAAAGGAAGCCCAAAAATTACCGTGGGTCAAAATATGGCCCACGTCGAAAAAATTAGGGGGCGTAAAATAGGGGGGGGTACGTGCAACGGTTGCTGACGCAACCGTTTCGCGCACCCCTCTTCGAAGGGTTGCCAAAACTCAGAGGTTTGCCGAAAAAATATTGGGGAAATGCCAAAAATTAGGGGTGCCAGAAAATTAGGGTTCTCAAAATAAATTTGGTTCTCAAAAATTTGGGTTCTGCAAAAAATAGGGTTCCAAAAAATTGAGCGGTTCTCAAAAATTAGGAGTTTCAAATAAAAATTAGGGTTCTCAAAAAATTAGGGTCTCAAAAAAAATTATCTATTTTATTTAGGGGGCTCTCAAAAAATACCGTGGGCCCACAATGACCCAGGGAAGACAAAGGGTTGGTCTGAAAAAAAGGAAAGGCCAAGAAAGTAAAGGCCAAAAGGTAAGGCCCAAAAAGGTAAAGGGCAAAAAAGGTCAAAGGCCCAAAAAGGTCAGGGTCAGGTAAAAAAATTTGGGCTCAAAAATGCGGTTTTGGCCCAATTTTAGGTGGGGTAAAAGAGGTTCAAAAAAGGTCAAGTAAGTATGGGTAAAAGAGTGGGCGAGCATAATCCCCTACTACTTATGTACATTTTGAGGGATATATATATATATATATATATATATATATATATATATAATAGTACATTATATATCTAAGCTTATTTATGTCCAGATAGACATATATATTATTATATAATATATATATATTATATATTATTTAAGTATAGAATATATATATATTATATATATATTATTATATATATATATTATATATATTGATGATCTTCTATTACTCTGTCCGTGAATCCAAGGTGACCGCAATTATACCTGTCACATTTCTTCCTGAATTGGTGTATAGAGAAATAAGTTCTTCAGTTACAAACTCGCCTAAAGAAAAACCACTTGGTGGTTTTGTGTGCTTACCTAAATAAGGCATTGCACTCAACATATAAGAAGATTGGGAGTCACATACCATTATCAGCTTTATGCCAAATTTCGCAGGCTAATTGGCAATGTACATCCTAAAGAGACACCTTCCCCTGAGGCCAATAGATGTTCATGCTATAGTTGATTATTTTCACCAGGCACAGTAGTGTGAGGTGCAAGTTTGGTTATAAAGTTTTTCCCAAAGAAGTTGAACTGGCAAAGAATTTATCTACGAGGACACGTACAGTTCTCGTTGAGCTATCATCAAATCGGAGATTTCTAAGCAAAAAATTGAAACATCTCTCTCCCATTGCTGCCCTGAAAAAAGGTGCCCCAATATCACTACTAAAAATTTCCTCAGTGGATATATGATGTCGGGGGAGCCCATGGTGGAGCTGATGGGATGGTGAGTATATGTGCACTTGTAGAGGTAGAACATTGTAGTGTTGATGAAGTAGATAGACAAGGTTGTGTTGCTAATGTCGTAGTTGACAAACTTGAAGTTGAAGAGGTGACACAAGGTAGAGTTACAGATGGATTAGTTTTCAGATTTTCAGATTTAGGTGTTTTCTGATAAGGCAGTCGACACGATTTTCATTTGAAAGGGGTTGCAGAAAATTTCCGCCCCCCAAAGCCATAACCTATAAGCGGCCGAGGTAACTTGCTACATCTTCATCGGTCATCAATCTCAACCATCATTTTCTCAATTTTCTTGGAGTGTGAACTAACTTTCTTTTCCTTTTGTTCACTGTTCATATTTTCCAAAACATTCCGTATTTTACCAACATAGTCCACGGAATAAACATCACTCTCCTAAGAATTTAATTTATTTCATAAAAATATACTTACAGGGGTGGCTTGGAAAAAAAAGAGGACTAGTGCCACAAATTGAATTATATATATATATAATATATATATATACTATATATATATATATATATATATATTATATATTATATATATATATAATATATATTATAACTATATATATATATATATTATATATTATATTATATATATTATATATATATATTATAGTTGGCTGAGCACCGGAATTTGGGCACTGCACCGCATTAAGAATATGCTCACCCATCATCGCACCGCACTAGATAGTAAGCTCAACCACGCAACCGCACCTTCAAACCAATAATTTTTGTCCAGGGGGGACGCCACCGGCACTAGAATAAGCCAAGCCACTCACCGCAC
>JABUQX010110938.1:25000-38086 GCA_015478945.1 Trachelipus rathkii
GTTTCACTCCTGTGTGCGGGTAGATAAGGGATGACAGTTGAGCCGTCACATGCGGTTCAGTCACATTATTGTATGATTTCATAGGCAGCTGGGTATGCGATAGGATATGGATTTTAGCGTGTGAAAGTAAACATAGACGCATCGTTATGTTATGATGCAAGAATCGACATGAGACCGAGAATATGAGAAGATAGATATAGGCCGAAAGTCAAGAAGGAGGCTACGTGTGCGGGCGACCGACGATGTTAGTTAGTTGTACGTAATGAGTAGACATACACCTCGGTTGTCTATTGGGGCGTTTTCTTCCGCGATTTCGGCTGATGATGGCTTGGATATGGATTGCTGCCGCATCTCTGGTGATCAGAGTGCATGTAGTTACTGTAGTGGCATGATCACTGCGTAAAGCTTCGCGCCTCATGGGTATAAGCCGGATCAGCGCTGCATTGCGTACACACCGATAGCAGAGGATGTAGGTACTCGCGACGAAGAAGACTATTAGTAAATGCGATTAAGGACTAGAGATCCTGTTCGAGCAACTCGACTCCCAGAATGAGGCGGGCAATAAATTGCTTGCTGGAGACGACGCATCAAGTGAGAAGGGAGAATATCAAAGCCAGTGTGTAGTATATGACGTATATATAATACATTATATAATATTATATCATATATATATATATATCATAATATAGTATATATATAATATATGTGCGTGTCGTGTGGTGTGCGTGTGCGTGTGCGTGTGCGTGTGCGTGTGCGTGTGCGTGTGCGTGTGCGTGTGCATGTGCGTGTGCGTGTGCGTGTGCGGGTGCGGGTGCGTGTGCGTGTGTGTCTGTGGGTGTGTGTGAGCGCACGCGCGCGTTTGGTGAAGAAGGCAATAGGTCTATGCGATGTTCATCAAAGAGAGGAAGATATAATGACTAATTTCAAAATTAAAGGATGCTCCAAAATAAGGGTCTGAAGGTGTGTAAATAGAAGCTAATTGATAAAAAAGAGGGAAAAAAGTGTGTTATTGACCTTATTCACCCCTTTCACCTCAGTAAGTATGAATTGATATTTCTCGCAGTGAGACCATGATTGGTATTTTTCACGTTTTCGAAATTTTGATTTCTAAATTATTAAAACTGCATAGCACTCAATGAAAGCGATAAAAATTATTTTTCAGAGAAAATACTGAGTTGATGGTTCAGGCCCAGGGAATAGTTAAGTTTTATAAAGAGACCGGATCTCTGAACATTTTCCAGAAAAGATGTTGCAGATGAAATAGGAAGTCTAGGCCGAGGGATGATGGTCTAATCAGAAGAATTAGTTTCATGAACCCGAAAAAAGGTTTGTGAGGGCATCAAAGGGAAGTTTTCATTTCACGGGGTCAGTGTGGACGACGCTTCCACAGTGAGCCGCTGACATCTAGAGTACTACCGCAAGACCAGACTCCCAGCGGAGAAGCAGTCCTTGACATCTTTGAAAAAAGAAGAAGCTGTCATGTTTATAAAAACATGAGACTGGATATTGGAACAGTGGAAGAAGTAAAATTCTTGGATTAAAATCGCTTTGAAGTTCACAAGTATAGGTCAATGTGTTTAACACTCATTCAGAGAATCTCTTTGAATTTTTTTTTAGATTTATTTTGCCAGATCTTTAGTAAATAGTATATATATAATATATATATATATATATATATATATATATATATATAAATGTTTGTGTATATATGTATATATATATTAATATATTATAATATAATATATTATATATATTATATATATATATATATATATATATAAAATTTTTGTGGTAAATGATGGAATGACATACGAATTAACGTGTGTTTACAGGGGACGGAACTATAATAAAATATAGCTTCAGTTCCAGAAGTCTATATAATACTATAAAAAAAAAAGATATAAAAGAATCATCTGACAATAAATTAGGCTTTATAAATGAAATTTGGAGACTTCATAACTTTTTTTTTTTATACGTTTTCTTTCATTACGGATGATTTCAACCATTTCATATGTTTCTTGAAAATCGGTAAAAATCAGCTGGTGTCGCTATGATAGATAATTACGTCCATAGACAAATGTTATAAATATAAAATTTGGAACCCTGTTATTTTATATTTAGCAACTTTAAAAGCAGTTTTACCAATGAAAACTAATAAATACATTGCTTCCTAACGATCTAGTAAAATAATATAAAGCAAAAATAAAAATAACTGATTCCTATAAGCCACAACACAACAGAACCCACAAAAGGACCTTATGTATGTATGTATGTATGTATGTATGTATGTATGTATGTATGTATGTATGTATGTATGTATGTATGTATGTATGTATGTATGTATGTATGTATGTATGTATGTAAACATCAAAGATTTCCTGAGTATATACAGGTGTTCAAAACAATATTCAAACGAATTATGGTGGAACAATCACCTTGCCAAATATAATTTTGTAGCTATTTTTATCTATTTATCTTTTCTCTTTGTAATTGCTATGTATTAGCATGTCTTAAAAGTCAAATGTTTGGATCTAATATTTTGTGAAAGCATTTTTGTTAGCGAAACAAATTAAATAAGTAGTTTAATAAATAAAATTATGCTTACATTTGTTATGCTTTTGGAAATTAATGGTTTCTTTCGGGGGTTTTCAGAAACTTTGTTCTAACATAATATAATTATGGTTCTAAGTAGTAAAAAAAAGATGTAGGGAAAATAATAAGTAATAAAAATGTATAGAATGAAGAGTAAGCTCTGAAGGGAAGTTTATACGTAAATTAAATGATCTGGTATTTGAATTGAATAATATATTGATTTTATTCACAACATAGAAAAAGACAATAGCTGATTTACTTGATTCTTAAATGAAGTTGGTAAATTATTAACGATCTTAGAAATTAATAAGTTTTAGAAATGCTAAAAAAAAAAAAAAATCATCGGTGCTAGATTTCACAGTAGACGATATACAAATCATAAATTTTTTTAAAAAAATTGATAGGAAATTAAAATAGAGAATTAATAAATTGAAATATGGGTTTTATTTTATATTACAACATTTACACTTAAATTACTTATGGGTGGCTGCAATATCCTAAGACATGGTTCACATCTGTGTTATTCTTCTACGGATAAAAAACATCAGTTTAGTCGTCGTTATAGTAGAGTAGTAAAGGTATAGTGCTATTCCTTTGTTAGATTGGTGTACGAAAATGTTATGGAAATATACATAGTAAAGATAAATACATATTTAGTTTTAGCACCTTATAATAAAAATATATTGTGATAGTACAGTGCCCAAATTTGTCCTATAGTATTAGGATTTACGTTTGAGAAAGTAACTAAATTCTTAACGGGTAGAGAGGAAGTAGATTTCCCTTTAGTCTCTTGAACCTTTGTTGTCCGTTCTGAGAAAGAACACAAGATCTAAATAAACTAGCTTAAAGATGAGTACAAAAAATAACTTCGAAAACTTTGGTCTTTCTTTTAATTTAGCAGGAGGGACATTGTTGACTTTTGTGGAGAGAAAACTCGAAAGCTGCGAAGTTACTGAAGTGTGACGTTTGTACAAGTACATCCTTGAAAATGAGAAACAATCGTCAAATTTAAAAGATGTGTGAAACTTTTTCCCAGAATTTTATCCCCATTCAACTAAAAGAAAAGATGAAAATTAATTACCAACTAGACTGTTCCTATTTATTTTAACCTACTGTTTTTAAAATACAAGGGTAAATGTATAGCATAAGGGCATCACCAGTTCTAAAATTTACACAAACGGTAGGGAATGTGTTACAATAAAGATAGGACTATAAGAAATTGGAAGAAACCATTAACATGAATTAAGTTTAATTACTTTAATTGTGCAGTAATTTTATTATAGGCCTAGTAAAATTGCAGCTTCTGCTTTATCAATTTTCTTTTTTGAAGCTTGATGAGGGTTGTGTTTTACTATATGTAGTGGGGAAGCAATAGGCTTATTAGACCTAAAAGTAGCAGTGTTGTGACATCCTGAAATGGAATGGGTTAATTTTTTTTTTATCTTTGAACATATGTAAAATTAGTGATATATATATATATATATATATATATATATATATATATTTTTTTATAATGCCTTTATGAATTATTTACATATATATATATATCTTATATATTATATATATATATATATAGAGGGAAAGAGAGAGAGAATATATAATATATATATATATATATATAATATATACTATCTATAATATATATACTATATATATATATTTATATATATATATTATATATATATATATATATATATAATTAATATTTTTTTGGCATTATGCCTTTTTGGAATTATTTACAAATATCAGCTGCTTGCCACATTCTGCTTTGTCCATTTCAAAGTATTTCAATATTTGTTAGCATTGATATGGTTGGGGGTATTGTATGGTAAATTGTTAAAGCTTTTTGGTTCTTGGCCAATTTTTAAATTCAGTATTATATATTGCTGTGTAGTAGTAGTAAATAAAATTACTACTACCATATATTTTTTATTTTGTAATATATATAATATAATGGTATATATATATATATATATATATATATATATATATATATATATATATATTATATATATATACTATATATATATATATATATATATATATATATATATATATATTATATATATATATATATATTAAGGACGGGGACCAAATGATCCAGCCTAAGAATATTTGCTTCAGCCAGATGTTGCATATCTTGCCATATATTTATATTTAATACCCCAGCTTTCAAATTACATGAAAATAAATTTATATAATAAACCTTTTCACTATAAATACTAGACATACCTACACAATTAGTTTAGAAATATAACCCCTAAGTATCTTAAATTTAAAAAAAAATAATATTTAAATATATCTTCCAGACCTTGCAAAAAAAATACTTATGCTCCTCTCTATAAAGTTTCTTTAAGGAGAGGATGTTTATCTATAATGACAATAACTACAGCTAAAAAAGAAATTACTTTTAACTGAAAAAAGCTCATATGCTATATTTATACCATAATACGTTAATCTTAAACTTTGAAAATTAAAGTAATTAAAAATGAGTAATGATTAAGAATTTATTGTTTCAGTAATATGAAAATTTGTAAGCTAATATTTACAAATCCTTTATATTAAAACAAATTTTTTTTTTTTTAAACTGGATATTTCTCTGATAATTTTACTATTTATCAGATTTTTGTACTTTTTCAAAGTATATTTAATTAGACGGTAAATATCTAGTAGCTACTTGATCTAAATATTTTCTGAAAAAAAATTTCTAAGTTCAGAAAAGTTAAGTTAAGTTTTTTAAGAAAATTGTTTAGTGGCAAGCTTCTGGCATAATTCCAGAAGCTTACCATTAAAGAATTTTCTTAAAAAACTTAACTTAACTTTTCTGAACTTAGAAATTTTTTTGAACTTAGAAAATTTTTTCAGAAAATATTTAGATCAAATAGGCCTACTAGATATTTACCAATTAGACAAATTAAAAAACTTAATTCAGAGTATTTTTATGTAGCTATACCAAACTATTTGACTCCTAGTCCCAATTTGAATGGACAATTTTTAGTGGCTCTTTCTCAAAAAAAATCTTAAGACATTTAATTGTGTAGGCCTACTTAATAATAGTTTATTTAAGACCCATCTAAACAATACTTATTGTTCATGTCTAATTTAAAGAGCTACTTATTGACACATATGTTGTTTTTGATATTTTATATTATATAATACCTTAATATTAACTTGATAATAAATTATAATTTATTTTGAAATATTTGGGAAAAAAAAAACAAAACAACAAATTTATAATGTTTATCCTTACTCATAAATTGAGGACAAGTTTAGAGAGTGCTAACCCTTTTGAAGTTACAGTATATGAGTTTTCCCTTATTATATGGATATTTAGAATTATAATATATGCAAGGTATAGTGATAGACAAAAAGAGAATGAAATGTTTTGAAAAAATAAAAGAGTATACAGTAGTCTATCCTTAACATTTTGTGAACCTTTAATTTTATCAGGATTGACTCTACTTTGATAGTTTTAAATGAATGAGTCACAGAAGATTTTACTCTTCATCAGCGGGATTCGAACACTGGAACTCTGCGTTGCTGAGTTAACAAGTAACGGGCGGCTTTATGCCACTAAGCCATCCCACATTCCAAAAAGAACGCTTCAAGCTGTAGGTTTTTAAAGCACGGTTTTCTCATCCGCATAATTGGCTCGAGTACTGCAAAGGCCTATACTATATATATATATATATAATATAATATATTATATATATATATATATATATATTTATATATATATCTATTATTATATATATATATATATATATATTATATAATACGTTCGTGGGTGGGGTGACCGGGCCACGGCTCCAAAAATTCTTCACTCTAAATAAATAAAAATATTTAAAAAACAAAAAAAAATTCACGTCTTTAATAGCCCACGGCGGTAGTACTCAAGTTTTATTTAGATCATCTTTAATTCTAGACAGTTTATATTTTAAAAAATGTTATAACTTGTTCTTTACAAATGCCCTTCAATAGATTTCACTTTTGAAAAATGTGAGTTTTTTTAACTTTGTTAATAAAAAATAAAATTGTAAATGGAATTTTAATTATTTTTTCAGTGTATATGGTTGAGTATGTTAGCTTTAAATGGCAAAGTAAATTTTTGTTCAAAACAGTATTAAGTGGCAAAATCACGGGGCTAACTTGGTCCGATTCACCCCGCGTAAAATTGATGATGTGGTGAAGCGCAAACCACCATTGTTTTTTGTAATTTAACGTATATTATTGACATTTTTATTATGTATAATTAATTTAAATATAATAAAAAGTTACTTATATTAAGTTAAAAATTAAAATAAAATGAACTTTATATAAAAAAAACGAATTCAAAAAAGTGTCCTAAAATTTTTGAGCGGAGGGGTGAATCGGACACCTTATTTTTAATTTCTTTATAATTATTGACATTTTTATTACTTATTATGAATTTTAAATAAATTTAAAAATAATTATTATATTAGTAAAATTAAAATATAAAATTGAATTTTATATCGTAAAGAGGAATTTAAACAGATGGTCCAATTCACGCCCTCACAGTCAGGCTGAGGAGCTTTATTAAACTTATAAAAACTTTTATTATTAGAATTACATTATTATTTTTTTGTGTGCTTATTAACTACTATAATGGCCTGGAATTTCAGAAAAAAAAAAATTCGCAAAAAGTGCATTAGGGGAAAGTCGGGAGACGAAAGTTATACCTAAGTGGTCCAAGTCACCCTCTGACACCATATATATATATATATAATATATATATATTATATATATATCTATATATCTATTTATTATATAATTTATTTATTTATTTTATTATTTATTATGCTTACACTTTTTCCCGCGCTTGGGCGGGGTAGTGGTACGTACAGCCTCTCCCACTCTCACCTCCCCTCATCTCCCCCACCCACCTCCTCCACCCCACTATCCCTCGCCAACACCGCTATTCTTCTTCTCCCTCATCCTCCTCCTTCCAGCATCTCCTTTATTCCGTCCATCCACCTCCTTCCTTGGTCTCCCCCTTCCTCTCTTCCTATCCCGTCCGCCTCCCAAACTCTCCTAAGCACTCTCTGTTCCTCCATTCTCAGCAGATGCCCATACATCTTAACATTCCTTCTCCGCTCCCACCAACCATTCCTCCAATCACATCTCTCCTCCCACCCTATTCCTAATCCTCTCTCTTTTACTAACCCACAAACCGCTCTTAACCCTTCATCTAAATACTTCCAACTTCTTCCTGGACCTGGCTTTACACCCACGTTTCACACCCATACAACACCGCTGGTTCACAAATATTTTTCAAACATACTTATCTAACTTTCTGTGATAAATCCCCCACTTTCATAACTTCTCTCAGAACCACTCAAAGCTTGCTATTCTTCTCTATCTATGTCTTCTCCTCCTTCATCACCTCCGCCCTTACCTTCAAATTCCATCTAAATATCTAAAATCTTACTTCTTCCAAAACTACACCCCCACCGTCGAACCTCTACCCCCATTCCTCCAATCACATCTCTCCTCAAACACTAACACTTTACTCTTACCAGGATTTATATTAAGCGCCGCCTTTGTCCGCACATTAATCTTCAAACTCCCTCAACCAAATACCTCAACGCCTTCCCGCGTTCTTGCACTAGGGCAAGTATCGTCGCAAACAGTATCATGTTCACCTTCCCCTTCTATCATTCCATTATCAATTCCACCCCCCTCCCGTCCCTCACCATTCCTCTTTGCAAACACTCTCCATAAACAAATTTGAATAGCCACGGCAACATTACACACCCTCCTCAGTCCTCTCAACCACCCAAAATCTCACTCTCCCTTCTAACACCTCACACACATTCTCTATTCTATAAAAGGCCTAATATTTACCTAATTTACCCCCCACTCCATTTTCCTCCGCAACCCCTCCACAATTCACCCCTCTTCATTCTATAGATGCTTTCTCTAATCTAAAAAACACCCATACACTTTCCCTTTCCTCTCTATACTTTTCTCACAAGCATCTTTAGTGTAAACACATTTGGTCCAACACCCTTTCCTCTATAATCCTCTTGTTCTTCCCATTCTTCCCTCGTCAACCCTGCCTCTCACTGCTTCAATCAGTATTCTACCATTACACTTCCCTACCACACTTAAAAGACATATACCTCCATATTCCACATTCCATCCTATCCCTTTCCCCTTATACAGGGGAACCAAACAACCATCCTCCCAATCCTGTGTCCTCACCACTCTCCAACATCTATTATATACCTATGACAGCCATTTCTCACGCCCTATTCCTCCCTTGCTGTAACATTTCCATTCTCACACCATCCAGACCTGCGGCTTCCCTTTTTTTTTTCCTTTATTCATGGCCCTAATAATTTCCTCAATTTGTATTTCATCCTCCCCGTCCCTCCCCAATTCATCCCCATCCTCACCTCTTGCAATCTTCCTCCCCTCCCCACCCACTTCTATTTAATATCCACTAAAATACTCCCCCACTCTTCCTTCGAATTTCCTATCATAATCCACTCCCCATCTCCTTCCTTAATCCTCTCCCCCAACACTCCTTCTTCTTCCTTTTTTTATTTACTTTCTTTCCATCACACTTTCTATCCATTCAAAATTTTCCGTCAACTTTCTACACCACTCATCTTTTGCTCTTCTCTTCGCCCTCTTTGCTTCCCCCTCTTTGCTTCCACTCTACCCTTCTATATTCTCCCAGCTTTCCTTTCTCCTACTTCCCAACCATTTCAACATAAGCCTCCTTTTTCCTTTTCACCACCTCTTCACCTCCTCACTCCACCATTCTCCTTTCCTCTTGCTTACACCCACCTTTTTACCTCCCATCCCTTCTAGCCTTTCACATACTGCCTCTTTTAATCTCATCCAACTCCCCTCCACCTCCCCAATTCGTCCTCTAACGTTCTCCACTATCCTCCATAACCTCTCCTAAATCCTCTTACCCCTATCTCCTTCCAATTCTTTTTCACTTTTCACCTCTACTCTCCTCTTTTCTCCTCTCCTCTCATCGTCCCCTCTCCTCCCACCCTTAACCCTAGCAACCACCAATAGTGATCCGATATCCCCCCTCCCCGCCCCCTCTAAACACATTTACATCTAGTAAATCTCCTCTATCCTTCCCATTTAACACACACATAATCCAGTACCGCCCTCCCCCCAGTTATCTCACTCTTCCATGTATACTTATGATTTTCACTTTTTTTTGAACCAAGTATTCCCCACTATCATTCTTCTTTCAACACACAACTCTAACAGACTTTCTCCATTAACATTCCTCTCCCCTACCCCAATGGTCCTATTATTCTTCCCACCCCCTCTTTACTTACTTAACCTCCTTCAAATAAGGATACATCTTTTCATCCAGTCGAAACTTTCCCAAACACTCATTCATCATTTCACCATCTTTTCTCTCTCCTCCTCCCTCGCTCATTCCCTGGTGCACTATGAGCATATAAAACCAACATTTCCCCCGGAATTCAGCTTTTACCCAATTATCCTGAACTCACCTGGCTGCCCAACCTTACCTTATCCCCACACCTCTTTTCTCATAACTATTTCCGCAACCCCTTCCTCCCCTCAACTCTCTCGTTCCGCCCTGATATCATACCCTTAGTATTTTTCCAAATCCATTCTCCTCTTTCCCTTCAGCTTAGTTTTTGTTAAACCCTAGCACATGCAACCTTTTTTCTTCAAACATCAACCCCCTCCTCCCTCTTCAAATCCTCGTTTACCCTCTCACGTTCATACACCCCACCCTTACCTCTCTCCTCGCATCTTTTCCATTTTCACTCACTCTTTTTCACTTAGGCTGCACGTTTTGTGGGACACCCACTCTAGGCACTTCCCAACACCTAAGGCCCCCACCCCGCTCACCAAATACACCCACAAAAGGCTTTCGACGCTCAAGGTCAAATGATAATATAAAACAATATACAAAAAAAAAAAAAATAATACAAGAAAAGGTTGAAAATGATAAAATAAATATAAAAAATAAAAAGTAAAACTACACATCTATCAATTTATAGTCTATTCCTACCCTCTTTTTTTTTCTTTCTTCTTTTCTTTAAAGAAATTTTCCCCCGTTAAAACTTTATTATTTATTCAATCTTATTTAATTATTTAAAAATTCCCCAGAGATCGCTCTACATTTAATCACTTTAAAATCAAAATATTTACAGAAAAATCAACTCAATAAAACTTCCTAAAAGCATCCAAACCCTTCCAATGTATGAGTAATAACATCTTTTATAAACCCTACATATAAATAATCTTTAAAAACACATCATTTCACATTTAGATATATATTCACTATATTCAAATCCTACTTTGTTCATAGGTAAACTAATAGCTGTATTAATTCTTTAAATTAATTTAACCTCCTGCTATACGTTAGCAGTAATTCGTATATTTTAATAACAATTCCTTAGACAATTTCTTATCAAAAAGTAAAATTAAAAGATATACATTATCATACATATATATATATAATATATATTATATATATACATAATACACATATTATATACACACATATATACAACATATATACATACATACATACATACATACATACAACTACATCATACATATATATTATATACATTTAAAATATGATATATAATATTATATATATAATATATATATATATATATAATTATTATATAATATATATATATATTATATATATATATATTATATATATAGTATATATCTATATAGTTTTGGGGACCTGAATGGTTGGATAGGTTGTCAAAAAAGGGATTGTTATAACAGGTGGGTTTTGGGTGGCGGGAGAAAATGAGAATGGTAGGAAGGTGATTGATTTCTGTAAAGAGAGAAGTTGTGTGGTGTAAGTAATACTTTCTTTAAAACACAAGAGTATCCATAAGTATAACTAGAGTTGGTGTAGGTAGAGATGGTTCGAAGTGAAAGATGATTGATTTCGTGTTGGTGAAGAAGGAGATGTTTGAAGTATGTGTTGGAATTTAAAACAGTTGGGGTTTAGGAATGGGATTAATCGGATCATTATGTTTGTTCTATGTAAAATTAGTTAGTGGGGGCTTGGATGCGAGGAAGTTGATACGAAAGGAAGTAGGTAAAATTAAGAGTGAGAAAGTTTAAGTGAGCAAGACATAAGGATAAGTTTGTAAGAGCGCTCGCTAGTAAAACGTTTGAATGTGAACAAGTTGATACTGAAACAAATCTGGGGGCATATGAAGGAAGCAATTGTTAGTATTAAAAATTGTTAGTATTGTTTAGTAGGAAGTTAAGAATGTTTAACAGTGAATGGTGGGAATGGAAGAGCTTTGATGAAAGCGGTTAAAGGTAAAAAGAAGCGTGGTTGAATGTACTTAAAAACAATGATGAGGTTTAAGACTCCAAGCAGATGCTTTGGAATTATATAGGAAGAAAAAAGAAATCCTAAAAGGTGTATACGTAGAGCAAAAAAAGAGGTTAAATGAACAGTTTGGAAGGAGGATGAATGGGCGACTTACAAGGAATAGGAAGCTCTTCTTGGAAGGAAGCGCGAAAGGTTAAGAATGAGAATAAGGCGAATCTGCTTAAATAATGAATGGGGGATGGTGCTTTTGTAACTGATGAAGTAGGTGTGAGAGGAGTGTGGAAAGAACACTTCGAGAATCTGCACAATATTAACAGTAGAGCGATTGATAGTGAATGGTGTGGGTTTGATGGTTTGCAAGAAGGATTTAATATATATTTGGGGATGAGGTTATTCGTAGGAGGACGTAATAGGTAGAGTGAAAAGTTTGAAGAATGGTAAATCTGCAGGTAAATATGAAATTACTGGGTTGAAATGATTAAGAACGGAGTCGAGATGGTGATTGATGGATTTGGAAGTTAGTTGTAATAAAGCGTTTATAGAGGGTATAGTTCCAAGGGATTGGAGGAGAGCCGGTAATAGTACCCTTATATAAGGTAAGGGAGAAAAGGGGAACTGGCTAGAAATTATAGGGGAATAAGTTTTATTGAGTGTTGTAGGGAAGATACATGCTAGCATTTTTGGTCGAAGAGTGCGTCGAGTGACTGAAGGACTGATTGGTGAAGAAACAAGGTGGTGCGTTTAGGATGGTAGAGGATGGTTGGTGGATCAAATCTTTACATTGCAACAAATGATTGAGACAATGAGGGAGAAGAAGAAAATTGTATTTAGGTTTTTCTGATTTGCAACAGGCGTATGATAGAGTTTTAATAGGGAAGGTTTATGTCAGGTGTTAGTGGATATATGGTTGTTGGTGGTAAAGGTTTTGAATGGAATCAAAAGGATGTATGAAGATAGTGAAGCGGTTGTGTAAAGAATAAAATGGTGTAATGGTGATTGGTTTAGGATTAATAGGGAGTAAGACAGGGTTGTGTGTTATGTCTCCTTGGTTTATTCAACTTGTAATATGGATGGGTTTTATGAAAGAATCTTGAAGGGTGGGGGAATGGCAGGAAATGGTGTTAGAATGGTGAGAATGGAGATGAGTG